>VOQJ01012423.1:32329-48737 GCA_015052665.1 Apistogramma diplotaenia
GCCAAGGAGGGGGAAAAAAAGGAGGGGGGAGGGGAGAGGAAGCAAAAAGCAAAAAAGCAAGAAAAAAGGAACAAAACCAAAAAAAAAAAAAAGCAAAATTTTTTTTTCAAAAGTTCAAATTAATAATGAATTCACACTAAGACAGGCATACGGCCATGAACACGAACACTCCTCATAAATCAAAATGGCATATCAACTACTGCATCTCAGCTTTGCTGGGACATTAGCTGTCTACATTGTTATCCACTATATCTAAAGATCACACAGCACCAAAGCACACGGCACCAAATTCTTAATAATGAATCCACCATCCCTCCATTTGGACCTATATCAGTAACTCTAATGCCACTGAGATAATGAAGCTCAGTCTATTATTCATTTTCCATTTTATTCTTCCAAGTGTGACACTGCCTACAGCAACAGGATCCAGGCAATTACCACCTTTATAAAAAAAGAAAAACTAAGTAGCTGTGTCACATCAATCTAAGGCAGCACACATCAAGCAAGCTCAGTCTTTTGCAGCTGCATGTACCATTACTGAGCTCCAGCTAAAGGGCAACATGCTAATCCCCTCCCAACACAGGGGAATGAGATGGAGGACGAGGATGCCCGATTTCACTCTTAAGAAGCTATTTGGACGCAGGACCTCATTAAGCTTTTAACTTTCACAGACCTTTACAGGCCATTAGTTCATTAAGTGCCCGACTCTTGGAGGCTAATTGATTAAATCAGTGCCAGACTGCCTTAAGAAGGGAAGATTCAGCTACAAACGAACTGAAACATGGAAAGAATGGGAGAGGAACTTCTCAGCCTGTCCTGGAAGTTGCTTTCAATTGTAAACCTTGGCTAGTGGGCCTGAGCACAGACAAAAAGCTGCTGTTTCTGTCACTTCTGTTTGCACGCTTCATGCACATGGGACACTGCATGGATTTTTCATCAGTAATTTATGCATCACTTGCAAACGCATTAACACACAGTTGTTTATCAAAGCATCCCTTCAATTTAGGAGGAACAGTTCTTTGTTTAAAAATACTTTTTACACAGATGGATTCAAGTATTAAGGTGCACTGCTTATCAAACACGGGTGAGGAAGCGGGATCTTTAACCAAAGATCAAACACATTCCCACACTGCATTCTCAGCCAGCTCAGCTACAGCTGCAGTACCTGTCTTTATGATTGAGGTGTCGTCCTCTGTGCCTTGAGGAGGACCAGATGGACTTTTTTGATTATCAGGTGGTTTTTTAACACTGGGAGATAAACCTTTCAACCCAGACACACACGTACACACAAGGAGACACACAAAACATTATTCATCAGATAACAACGCTGGTAAATAAAAGCCACGTTGACAACTGGAAATTGTATTAAGATTGTCTAGTCTTGCAGGTTAAATTGGCTGAACTAAGGAGCCTATCAATCTAACTGAATGATTTGTATTGGTGTCGCGCTGTATCTGTTTAAGGAAGCAACCTGACTGTCCAAAAAAACAAAAAAAACAAAGCACTTACACTGTAAACAACATAAGTAGAACTTTGTCAACACAGGTGGAACTGTTTGCATGTAAAGCAGCCCTCCACAATGGAAAAAGTTAATCAAATGTCAGGTCAGTTTGTGCAGATCCCGTGCAAAACACACACGGAAGACACAGGATTGACTGGTTGAGATGTGGCGCATCAATAGCCTGCATTCATTTTGGCAGCAGGATGAACAATCTACCAGTGGGGAAAATAACGTTTTTGCAACTATGAATTCGCCCAAACTGGCTTAATTAGTGTTTAAATGAACTGAACTTTCACTCTGAGAAGAGTCCAAACTAATTGACACCAGCTGTCAATTAGTTTGCTGGTTGCCGGTGTGACTGCACTTTGTTAAAACAGATGGCCAACAAGTCTGAGTGAACTATTTATCACCCACCCTCGCCGATGAAGAAAAAAAAATCGGTGGGTACGCTTTCAGTCGACAGAGATTTTGTTTTGTTGATTTGAGCCATGGAAATGCTGTTTATGAAGTCTATCAAGTTAGAACAAATAAAAAGAATTTCAAATGAGGAGAATTTTAAACGAGGAGGCTATGAAGACACCGTGCAGCGCTCCAAAAGTGGCTGCGTCAAAGGCAGAGCCAAAACAGCTACGCGGAAAAGATAAAGCGCGAGCAGGAGAGTGAAGAAATGCAAATAAAGGACAGCGTGACATTGCAGACTGTAAATGATACAAGAATACTGGAGCTGACTTTTCATTTACTCCAACACACAATTACAAAAAAACATGCTGAGACAAGCAGTTACGCACACACAAAGGCCTAAATGACAGTGAACACCAAAGCACTTCAAAAGGGATCTTAAGACTGATTCAACACATAATGAAAAGCAGCATTTCTTGCAGAAATACGTGTAATTGTGTTTTAACAAGTTTTTAGCAGCAAACTTTATTATTTTAAGCTTTGTTTGCTGACTTTAAATATATCAATAGCTTATGGTTGCAATGCTTTGTTGTTTTTGTGGTATGACATCCACCTCAGAAAATATCCACACATCCATTTCTTTACCACTTATCATGGGTCATGGGGGGAGTCTAAGCAGAGAAGCCCAGACATCCCGCTCCCCAGCTAAAGCCTCGACTTCTTAAAGGGGAAAATAAACACATTCCTAAGTGACAGGACCCCTCTGGTGTGTCTCTTGTGTGTGTCCCAGGGTCTCCTTCCAGGTGAATAACCCTAAAAAACCTCGCCTGGGGATTCCAAGAGGAATAAATTTGCTGGAGTGAAGAAGATACCTAGACACAGGGGAAAGATACCCAGGCCCCAGCTGGGAGTCAGACCTGGGGGGAGCACTCGATGACTGGCTGGTGGTCAGGCCTCCCCCCTAGGGCCCATCCAAACCAAGCTCAAATGAGCCACATGGGACCACCCCACTGTGAGCATAAGGAGCCATCCAGTAGAGGTCCAGTGAATTGTTGATGAGGGAGTATCACTCTGATTCCTGGCTTCTAAAACTGACTTTAATGATATTACCAAGAGTAAAAAAAAAAGAAATAATCTAATGAGGATTCAACAGGTACATAAAACTGTCTCATTTTTCTTTCTAGTCACTAATAGGGTACCCATGTTTAAATATTATATTGCTCTTTGAAAAGTCATTAGAAAAATCTCAAATCAACCTGGTATTTATTGATTGCCATTTCAGTTAACATTTAGGGGGAGCTGGGAAACGCTCCCTTCAGAGACAGAGTTGTGTCTTCCCTCTGAACTGCAGAGATGAGACTAAATTCCGACTCAGAATACCAAACATTTCTTGTCACTTGACCTTTAGCTTGCAGGGACCTCCTGGTAGATAGAGCTATCTATCCCTTCCTCATAGTGGCATTCACTTCAAGTAGCAGACTGTAGGCTTTATGAGGCTTTATGAATTAAGCAGAGGTGGCTTTGTGCAGTTGTCTATGTTCTCAACACCCTTTGAGGCCTGAGTTACAGTTGACACACTCCAAGAGGGGCCAGCCTGGCATTCTGCCACGTCTGTCTCCCCAGGTTAGTGAGACAAGGCAGCTCCACAAAGACCCATTCAATTTATAGATCAACACGAGCAAGCAGTCTGCACTGCAGATCCAGTGGGACAGTAACACGGGTGGCTCAGAGAGTTCGGGCAGGACATGGCTGAAAAAGCCCTGAAAGCTAAGTGTGTGGTCATAAATTAGTCTAGTTCCCAGAGCTGTATGAAGGTGCAGAGAAACATGGCCTCACATGCATTGCATGCTACACAAAACACTCACATGCACTTTGTGATGAATGGCTGCCAGCCTATCCAGCCTGTCTATGCCATAGTTATTAAATCCGGCTTAATTGGACTATCAATCACCGAAATCTAAAGGCCTTTCAGGTCTGCAATTCCAATCACGTCCAGATCAAGTGGCCTTCAAAACCTCTGAGTATTACACCACCAACAACAATGCAGCCATAAGCCCCGTAGGTAGCAAAACCCAAAAACCATAGCAGCACACTGTTTCTACATGGTCTGTAGTGACTCGACTGCAGACGTCAACAGTGAGGAATAGAAGCATCTGACGACTGAAAGCACTAAGTCTTGTCAGCAGTCAGCAATTTTTGCCTTGTCCTTTGGCACTGGTTCAAGATCTACTTTTCAAAGTATTAAGAATAAGATTAATAAGATTACTATGAAAGCACTGATACTATAAATCCTTCCATGCAGTGGCATGGCTCGTACAGGGCACGACGGTTGAGAAGGACTATTTTTATCACAAAAGAGGGAGGCTGAAGTCATGATTCCAGCTGACGGCATAATCGGAACACAGTTCATCCACAATAGGCTAAAATAAATTTATGTCAGTTCTGGTATGTGAGTGTGAATGAGTGCGTCATGACAAAATCTACAACAAATACAGCAATAAGTAAATGTAGTTTGCAGTGGTATTTAACTAAATAGAAGCAAAGCCAAAAGAACATCTGCATTGTTTTGACTTGCCAGATCAATAATATTGGAGGCAACTATGACAGCCTGGCAATGCACCTTTATTATGCACAGTACAAGTCTCCATGAAGCCTCTTCTTCCCCAGCATGTCTTTTGTCCCGTCTCTGTGCCCTCAGCTCCAACTCGTCACAGCAGATGACTGCCCCTCCCTGGGCCTGGTTCTGCCGGAGGGTTTCTCCCTGTTAAAAGGGAGTTTTTCCTTCCCACTGTCGCCAGGTGCTTGCTTATGGAGGGTTCTTTTGACTGTTGGATTTCATCTGTAATTATTGGAGGGTCTTTACCTTGCAACATAAAGCTCCTTGAGGTGACTGTTTGCTGTGATTTGGCGCTGTATAAATAAAATTGACTTGAATAGAATATTACTGAAATTACGGCTCATCTGCCTAGCAACCAGCAATCATCCAGAAGAGCATCGTCATCGGGCACTAAAATATAATACAGTTTGAACAGTTGGACTGGATTGCATTTTTTTTTGGCTAGCCTCAGCCTTTTTACCTTTATTGCTTTCAAGGGAGTTTTTGACTTCAGTCCTCAATACATCAAAATGTGCCAATAAATAAATGCTTAGAGTCGATGCAACAATATTACACTGCAATGAATGTTAGGGGCCTCTACTTTTTGAAAAATTTAACTGCCTTTTGTAAACGATATATTTTGCAGTAAATGTTTACAACATTAGTTACATAACAACAGGAGCTTATGGTCATCAAAATCCCATTATGCATTTCATTTAGTGGGAATTGCTTTTTCAGCACACAGACCAACAAGGACCTCAGTTTCCATTCTGAGCGTATTGTCCTAAACCCCCTCAAGAGAGGCTTCCAACATTTCAATGGCTTCAATAATATTTGAAGCTGTGTAAACGACTGATGCTGTTACTTGAAAAAAAATTGGTCTCTATGAAGTTAGTTCTTTTGATTATTTTTTAATATGGTATGAAGTATCCAGGGAACTGTACATTAGTTTATCTGTGACATGAGGAAATGCCTGCCCTTGTAAAATCTTTTTCACCTGCTCTGATAAAAGTTCACACATATCCCTGCCCCAGGGCTCCTCCAGCTAGTCAGGTTCACTGTCTTTGTAGTTCAGGTTTTGATCATTTTAAGCCCTTTTTATTAGAGTACTTTATGGCAGAGACTCTGAGGAAAGTCTTAATTTTAACAACAATGGCAGCCTCACACGTATTTTTTGCAGTGTTTAAGGGAGCCTGTCAGGACCCAAGCACAGCATCCATCAAAAAACGAAATCATATGACGATATAACGACAAACGAATAAACGAAGGCTCACAGTTCTTAGAAATGCTGAAACATCTGTAAGAAGAAGCTGACCCAACACTGATTTACTTAATTAACCCGTTTATCACTCATTCCTCACCTGTGTTAATCTTGGAAGTAATCCGGGACAGGTCAATGCGACGAGGGGGGCGTTTGGGAGTAGACATCTTTGTACTGCTGGTTTTATGTCTTTCCAAAGGTTTGCTTATCTTGGACAAGGGCGCAAAAATTCCTGTGACAAAGAAAAATGTTTTAAACAAGTGAGAATATCATAAGTGACGACTCATACAGATTGAGGATAATCTCAATACTTAAAAGGGCAGCAAGACACAATTTAAGTGAGTCGATAATCTCAGTTTTGAATTGAATGAAGGCAGCAGTTGTGTGGGTCACTGTGCTTATTTTCAGGCAGCACTTACCGTGCTTGTTTCGACAGATGAAATACTGAACCCCTGCTACAGAGCCATCGTTCTTCCCCTCCGGTCTGTCCAGTTCCACTCCGGCCCACAGGCCTCCAGAGAACTCGGTGCTGCCGCAGAACCGCAGAGTTCCAACCTGTGCGCACACAAGTATGGGAAACCTCCATGAAAAAACACAAGCATACTGCACCGAGCACTGCTCCATCATAATGACAGCATGTTAATGACTTAACATCTTAATGTGCCTGTCCACCAAAACAGCAGAGGAGTGCAATAATTAAAAGGTAGAGTGGAGACAAAAGCATGAGACAGCTTGACAATGAAAGGAAGATGAAGGTTTTGATTAGCAAACTATACAACTTAGCAGAAATTGATTCCATTCCCAGTGCGGCACAAAACTTTATTAATGACTCCGTCTTCAGGACCAAATGTGTGGATGAACCGTAATAAGCATTTCCATTCGCCTGCTGTGGCTTTAGAGCAAAGCACACGACACACACTTCATTCACACGAGCTCTAAGTGAGAAGAACCGGGGCTACAGAAGGTGGCCAGTGGTGTACATTAGTGTGTACACATTAAGAGTATTAGGACGGGCAATTAATCAAAATGCTTTTACTTCTTAGCCAATGAGCTGCATAACTGTAAGCCTCCACAGGTGATTAAGTGTACTGCCAGATACACTGCATTATCACGGGCCCAAGATCCATGAATCTGCTCTTCATGGAGACGCTGGTCTTGATAGAAAATCAACAGGTGACTGAAGGGAAATTATGTATTTTGAAGCACATTCTTTAAATTCCAGCCTACTTTATGATATGAAAGACAGAAGTGTTTGAAGAGTTGTTGCTCTAATTTTTCTCCAATACAAAGATTTTCCTTCAGCACGTTCACAATGAGCCGCTGAGCAATGCTTTGCATTTGTTCTAAAGCAGAACTAATGACAAGCAACAGGCCGCTGCTACCACTGTGCACTAAAGCCAGCAACATCATTTAGGTTAACAGTTAACCGTCTCCCCAGGCTCACTGACTTTGATTTGTCTGCAAGCATTTACATGATCAACGTCAGAAACCTTAAAGCGGGTGTTAACGCAGACAGACAAATGGAACAAATTCAGGCCTCTCGGAGGCAAAGAACATCCCCTTGATGGTTGTTGGAAGGTTATTTTCACAAATCCACACTTCCATAAAAGAATTAAACCTTCAGTAACAGCAACTCTTTCAGCGTGATCTCTCCTGTGGCCTGAGTTTTAATAAAACTGTACAGTTTTAACTCATGAGCCCTCGGAGAGGAAAAGGTGCTCCCCAATCTAATAGGAGTTCATTTTTAGGATATATTTCATGAAATTGGAGTTATTTTAAGAATGACTACAAATCTTTTTGATGTAATGGGGTCTACATAATTTAAAAGAAAAAAAAAGAAAAGTTCCATAGCACCACTTTAAATACCAAGTTTGTTTTTCGGTGAGTCTGAGGTCTGAGCACACTCATTATTCTCTCCTCAGTGAGGACGGGTTATGAGAACTGGCCCATGTTAAAGGTCTAGGCATAAAGGGTATCGTATACCTTACAGACTGGGCAAATTTATTTAATATAGGGGTATATAAATAAACCTGACTTGACTCATGAAGTCCGAGATTACTTGTAGAAGGGTAAAGAGGTCACTGCACACAAAAAAAGAAAAGCTGTTTAAATTTCATTACTTTCAATCATGCCGGGTGCTAGGTGTCAGCACAGAGGTAATATTAAAAGGTGCAATAGGTAGCAAGAGGTAATTACAGTTTTAACTCACAAATCATGCAGCTCATGTCAACTACAATGTCATGCCTTATGTGGATGGTTTGTGACTGCTGTGTAAAACAGACGTCCTGAGACTTGGTGCAGTAAAAAGGATGATATTGCACTTAACAAAGCTCGACTAAATTCCTTTTATTAGAAAAATGATTATTCTTTGCCAGTCTTCATTACTCTGGTGGTTATCATGCTACACTCTTTCAACATGAGGACAAAGAAACTTAGTAAATATGCCACTGTGTGAGAACTGGATGCAGTTCCAGAAGCACCGATCCATAACTGTCAAAAAAAAAAAAGTATCTCAGGGGAAGAAAAATGGAAAAAGCTGTTAAGTATTAGTGATGTTGAATTACCCATGACCGCCATGAAGTAAGGTAATTTTGTGCCTGTGGCACTGCACTCCGTGTCTTTTACCTGCTTTGTTAGGTCACATGGGGTGGACTGGGCCCACGCTGTCAGCCTGATGACTTTAAATAAAACACAAAGCACAAAGACAAAGATTTCTGGGGTCCTCATTTAATTTGGGAGCACCATGTAGCAAATTGTCAGAGCTGAACAGCGCAATGAACTCAATTAGAAAAATGAATTGTATTTAACCTAAGGGGCTAAATATCCCTTCCTATGAACGTGTGATTCATTTCCCAAGGACTTCACATGGCTTAAGGTCCCAGCATGGCACTGCATCAGTAGTCTGAAGGTGCCTTACCTTCCTCCGCCTTAGTACAATTCTCTGTATTTATCCTTGCCATTTACCTTACTTCACTGTTTATGTATTCATTTTATTACATTTATTTATTATATATTGCACTTTTTCTTTTCCTTTTGATGTTACTCAAATGTACAACTCCTGGTCAAGCACCACAACATTCTTCCTACAACAGCACCGCTTTTATTTCACTCAGTTAATTTGTGACAGAAAATGTTATTTCTCGTCTCTTTTCTATACTTTGACAATTTGTCGCCAATTACTGCCTTCCCACTGTCTTCCCACTACAGGTGTGATTGCTCACACCCACACATCTATACTTTGAAATCTGCGTTAATGTCCTGTGCGTCGTGTATACTTGCAGCTATGTTCCAGGATCTCTGCATTGTATGTGTTGCAATTTTAAAAAATGAAGAGGAAAGGCCATTTTTTTAAGTACAAAATATAGTTACATTATGACAACTCAACAGACTTCATATAAATGCTTTTAATTACAGCACTGCTATGTTTACAGCTGAACTCATTAGACATTCTCACCGCTACAAAGAAACAGCCGGCACGGTTTAACTGTGGGCTGTGAACAACATGGACTGTGTGAGAGTCCATGAATAGAAAAGGAGGAGAATGACCCACAGACAAAGATGATGAGCACAAGCGTTTGTAAAACTTCTAATACTGATGCCAGACATTGGAGATGAACATGCTCAGATAAATGTTGATGATGTGCCAGAGTGATCTGATGGCCATAACCCGGAGCGCCTGATGCATTCCCAAATGGTGTTGCTTAGCAACTGAAAATTATTTTGTCTTGGTTGAAAATGTAACCAAAGCTCCTAACTTTGGTTAGAACAGACTACGGCACCGCTGCTGCATGGCACTAATGTGATCCAAGTGCAAGTGCAGAGCTGTACAAAAAACACACACTGCTTATATATTACTGATTTAATGGATATGGACATCTATGCTGTGCATTTGTTAATGGGCATGGGTAAAATTGATCATGTTGCAATATATAATCATCATCATGTTGCACTATTACTTCAGTACATATTCCCTCTCTGCATTTATTTCTACTTTTATATTTATGTTCAAGTCTGTTTTATCTTGCTGTCAAATGTACAGCTACTAAACTATTTCATTTTTTATTTAAGCAAAGACCATAAAGATCATATAAATAGAGAAAAATAAAATAAAATTCAGACAGGTTCAGGCAAGCTCACTGCAGGAATTGAGGCTCTAATCATGTACATATGTCAGCCTGCTCAGTGTTACTCAGCAACAACACTCAGCAGAACTTTCCGGGAACAGACACAGCTTAACTTTTTGAATAACTGCAGGGGAAACAGGGTGCAGGTGTTACTTGGTTAATGCATATCTATTCTATATGTGAGGTCTCACTGACAGGAGTTGGCCAAACTTTTCTCTAGTCTGATTGCTTATAACCCCCAATAACCAACACCATTCCTGGCATGGGTGGTGGTTGTATTGTGTTAATGCGCATCCATTTAGGTTGCACCATCCACTACAATTGTGCCGATGGATGATGATGTCAAAGTGAGCAGCTTCAGCTCGCCAGTTCTTAAAATCTCATTTCCCCAGTGATGCATTAAATTAATATCATTATTATGAGATCCATAATGAATTTAATCTGCCTCATTATATTTATATGTTGCAACTCCACATGTAACACTTGGAACAGATGTGTCAGGGCGTGCACAAGCACACACAGGTTCATGCCCTGACTTCTGCGCTGCTTTGAAATGAATGCGTGTGTGGAGCAGCGACACTGACCCATCATTATCAAATGAGAGAAAATAGGAGGACGCTAAAACTAAAGCGTAATGTAATTGTGCATTTGCAAAGACAAATCATTTATTATCTCTTTAACTTTTTCCCACCAGGCGTTTTTGTCGGAAAATAATCCGCTGTGGGTGGGAATGGCAGGTACAGGGAGCAGAAGAGAGGAGGGATATTTTACCCTGAAGAAAAAAAGAACTTGAGCATAACAATAGTTATGGTAAATAAGTAAAGAGCCAGCAAGAATTATGACTCAATATCATTTTAGCTGTTGAGCTGATAGCCATTCACTTATGCTAACTAACTGCAGTTGGCTTAAGTCAGTTGTACTGTCACACTTGCTGGGTTTTTTGGCCTTTCACCCACACATTGTTCATTATGAAGGGTGGATAACCTCCACATCACTGGTGGTGATATCTCCCACTGGCGATGCCAAAAGGGAACGGCAGGTTGATTAGACGATAGAGCAAACTGGCCAACCCTACGATCCACTCTCCATAATGCTTAAAGCCACTGTTAAAGTTAACTAAAGCTAGATGTGGGGAGGAAAATTAATTATATTTTACTGAAATAAATAATAAAAACTATACTTTTGAATGTGAAAAGTGGCTCATGTGTGTCTTCTTCACTTTTCACAAACCCAGTGAAACAAAAGGTTGCAAAGAGGAGATAAGTGAGCATCTCTGCAAACGTGCAGCTACATGAAACTCAAAAGTCAAACCAACAGAAATAGCATCCTTCTGCTTTGCCTTGTTTGGCTTCAGTTATCCAGGATTCGGGCAAAATCTGTAAAATCACATTTAAACAGTAAAAAATGATTTCCGTAGCACAACAACATCTAATCTAACCATGTAGACTGTTTAATCTCTGCTTCTGAGGTTCTGTGTTTGGAAACATCTGCATAAAAGGTGCTTGAATGTCACTGAAGTATGTGCAGCGTACTCAGCAGCTCGGATCTCAGGGTTTTAGCAGGTGAAAAACCTAATGTAACACTATGATAAAAAGAGCACACAGCATTATCGATACGTGTTTCCAGTCTGTGGACCAGCAGGAGCTGATAATTTAGTAGCAGGACACACAAAACCAGTTTGAACACCAGCCCAGTGTCAGTGCTTATCAAGGAGTTTAATTTCCACTATCCTAAGAAGACTTGGAAAACACATCTTAACTTCTATTCCTGGTGCTACTCATTTTGGAGCAGTATGTCCTTAAACTCAGATGGATGCACGTCACATCTTGCCAGCTATTACTTCTACTACTACTTCTCTGTTCGGCTTGTGAAAGCACAGGAAATACTTCACATGATGTAAGACATAACACGTAAAATTCACAAAATAATAAAGGGGGGAAAGAATGACAGTAGCTGTCAGACAGACAGAGGCTCCATTTAAAGTAGAAAAGGGCTGAATGAAGCTCCTGAACCACAGTTCGTGTCATATTCCTGTACTGAACTGAAAAAGCAAAGAGAGTCCGATGTTAGTGACTCCAGCTTCGTTTAAATACACTGACTCACTGCTGCTAAGAGACAGCTCATTTTAGAGTTTCTCCCTATAAAGGGAGACGTGTGGACTTATTTGAATTTAGCTAATCACTGAGTCATAATTAGAGGGCTGTGAAACTTCTCTCTATTGTACCATTCTGAGATATGAAAAAAGGGCATTTTTTTAAATAGCTCAGCACAGCTTTAAGTAAAACTGAAAACACTGCTCAGAGCCACTACCCACCTTCTGTCCAGCTATAACCACACGGTCACCTAGTCGAATTCCCATGGAGGCGAGCTGTATCCTGGCCTTATCAGAGAGACCAGGGAGGGTCTGGGCTTTCAGCGTGAAGGGCAGAGGAGAGCTGGGTCTGGGTAACGCTTGTCTCAGCAACGTCCGGAGTTCTTTGGCCATGGCCGCTGCATCAGCCATCTCCAGGGGCATGTCGAGGGGATCAGGCACCACGTCTGCTGGACACTGCCCTTTTTCATTCTGCAAGAGGAGACAAAAGTTGGGGCAAGAGGAGTGACGTTATACTGATGAATCAGTTAAGAGAATGTTTTAAGAAGAGATTTCTAAGAGCAACTGCAGCAACTACATCAGAAGCAACTTCTGCAACTGAGCACAACAACACATGCACTGCAGAGATCATCCACGTTACTGTGGCTACGGTGAATAGGTTTGGATTAAATAAATGAAGCTTATCTTACCTAAACATGGGAAGTCCTGCAACCACTGCAACCCCATTAGTTATAAATAACACCACCTGCAGCTAAACCAATCACTGCAACTGCAGTAACCAAACCACCAATTACACCTGACTCTGAGCTGCCACTGCAATGAAAACGCACGCAACAAAATGTGGCAACACCTACAATGAAACCTGCAACTAAAGAAAAACCTCCAAGTAAACCAACCACTGAAATACAGTAACAACAACATCTACAGCAACATCAGACTGTAATTAAACTTCACAATGCCTGCAGCTAAACCTGCAAATACAACTACAGCAACCAGTCACATGATAACATAGTAACCCCGGAAACCGGAAAGAAATAAGAAAGTGGGCATGAAAGCAGGAACAGGCCAGCAGTTCATGTCAGTCAAGCACAGTGTTTAGATTCTTTAAAGCACAAAGTCTCACAGCTTCCATCCTGACTGAAAAGTGTAAACTCAATACTGAGTTACGAATCTATTCAGTGCAAATATTGTGACCCAGACAGGCTCATTAATGCTGGGAGATGTGTGCAATAAACCGATTCCACTTACCAGAACACTGATATATTAGAAATTACCCAACTGCAAGCACAAGACTGGGCTTTGTGTTGGTTTGAGCACTCCACCGCTGAACCTTCTGACAAAACACAGAATTCATGAACTCCACTTGAGCAGAAAATAATTGGCTGAAGTTAAGCTGGAATTTTTTTAAAAAACAGTATTATTTGGACCAAGAGTACCTGAGAATGAGGATGTTTTGCATGCAGTTTTTAAAGCAGCGAATGAGAACCACCAGTGCTCGACCTACAAACTGAGCGTTATATGTGGAACTCTAATCCCTGCGGGTCGGATGTTTACATTTGGAGGAGGAGAGAGGAGGCCTGTGTGTTGAAAAGTTAATATAAAGCAGTTTCATCTAGGAAAAAAAAAATCTGGGAACAGTGAGACAGCTTGCCAGGCCTCACAGAACTGATCAATACTAATTAAATCAAATGCAGTATCAGCATCACTGTTGACAGACTGCTTTCAAAAGAGACTTTAATTTTTATGTTCATCTTCAAAATGGTCACCATCATTTCTGAGTAGGGATTCTGCGCTCAACTGCATCTCATTTGTGATGTCAGAGCAAGACACACACACACACACACACACACACAACATGAGCATTTAGTCAAGCAAAGAAACTACAGTCAGGGAGAGCTTACACCGACTAAGCAAGCTTAAGTGTCAGTGGAGGTAGGAGGATACGGCTGTGGAGGCGTGACAGATGAGAGGAGCTCATCCGGCACTACGGTGCTGGATTAATTGGGGCACACTTGCATTTGCCAGGCCCTCCAGCAACAATACAAGTGGTCTTTGATAAATATCAAAAAGCAGCTTGCCTTTCATTGCTGAGGCCTGTCGCTCTCGTGTTGCAACACTGGGCTAAAGTACCAAACAATCAGTCTGTCTTCGTGTGCCTAGAGTGAAGGCAGCGTGCCACAGGACTAGTTCCAGGAAAGAAATGCCTGGTTCAATGGTTATTTTCTATATTTGAAGGAGTGCATTTAAGGCATGCAATTTTTTTCAAAACAACAGTCAACCCTAATCATCTCTTCGTGTGTATTTTCGATTGATGGGGTAATAAACACAACAGTAATCACCTCTAGACAGCTCCAATGTGTTTCATTTAAGTGCCATAATGTAATACCGTGCCGAGCTCCCACAGTGAACCATTAAGCACTGTCACACACTCAGATACTGACATGTAGCAAATGCTTCTTTGCAACTACACAACAACCACACTGCATCCAATACCATTAAACTGCCAGAGATTTGTGGATGAAACTCAGCGATGCTTTTGACTGTACCTTCGCCCTGAAAGATCCTCGTAATGCACAACAGTTTTAATACAGGCAGAGTACCAGCCAATGAATGTAAATTGGTTTTCTGCAACAAAAAACTATTTAGGCCTCAATGGATGTATCCATATATTGCATAATGCATGGCCCTGTGTCTGTGTTTGCGGCTTCTGGAGCATTTTTAATTAAATTATCTAATTATCTTGTGATAATATCATCCAAGCTTACTAACGTAAGCTTAATTCCAGGCGCTCACTCAAACATGGTGGCTACTAAAATGCTAATGCTTTAAAATGAGCGGAGCAAGAGTGGAGTACATAGAAGCCCTATGGTTAATGCTACAAACTGAAGTGCTCAAGTATATAGGTTTCCATTATCATGTACATTTACAATTACAAGTAATCAGTTGAATGTGTTTTGTTTTTTTTTTGTCAAACATTTTTAATACATCAGGTTAAACATGAGAACATAATCTGCATAGACCACAGTGGAGCTTCATTCACACCAACACAACAGGAGGATTTATATTGAGAAAGAAAATTAAGTAAGTAAACACCTTCTGTTATTGTAAACAGCTAAACTTCCCATGAGCTGCACGCTGAAACTCAGCCTGTGCAGAGAAACATGTCAATCCACCCACCAAAAAAATCCTACACACTCCGAAAAGATTTGCAACAGTGGCTCACTTTTAATCTGAAACTGAAGGAAAAATAAGTGAGCAATTCACCGAGGAAACCTTTTACTAATGCAAGCGATGATAAGTCGCCACTGCTCACAATCCATAAGATACGTGCTAAGGGAAGCATGAAAGGCCAGCAACAATTTTATTTTTCCATCCTTTGAAGAAAAAAAAAAAACTTTCCATTGCTCCAATATTCAGTTTGTTGTGATTAATTTCTGCAGTGCCAGTGAAGAGAAATATCAAATTAAACCACTTCCGTGCCTGACCTTTACTCACATGGAACTGCATTTCTTGGCCCTGATATCATGAACACACTGCCAGCCAACACCATCGTTTTTCAAATGACAATTTCACAATTTGTCAAATACATGACGAGTCAATGAAAAAAACCCAAAACAAAACAGTCCTGAAATATGTGGCTGATTGGGATACATGACACACTATTACAACTATAAGACTGTTTTATATGTTCAAGAGAGCATTAAATTAATTACTTTCCTTTGCGTTTGTACTTTAATTTTGAATAATGTGACCATGACAAAATTACATCAAAAGCACCACAGTTTGGAGGCCCAAAGCACAAAAAACACTGTCAGCCAGCAGTGCCTCCCCTCAGCCTCCTGGCAACAGAATCACAAAGTCAGAACACATAATTACCAGGTCTCAGCAGATCTGGATGGGGGGCACATGAGCCTCAGCGACTTTATTCACCATATCAATTCAAAAGTAAGAACCAGGAATAAGAAATAGATTTGGTGAGATGGAGTGAGCAGCTCAGTCAGTTGGGGAGGGGCTCACAGTAGAGCTGCTGCTGCCAGTCCAGGTCGCCTCTGACTAAGATGCCTCATAGGTGAGGTGATCCACCAGAAGGAGGGCCCCAGGACACACTGGAGAGACTGCATATCTCAGCTGGCTTGGGAATTAACTAAGTGAGAAGCTGGAGCGGGTGGCTGGGGTGCGGGAGTATCCCTGCTTAGACTGCTGCCCCTGTGACCAGGACCCTGATAAACAGTGTTTTTTCATTTCATTTATTACCATAATTTATTCACTGAGTCATTTTAAATTTTTGGATTTTGGTAGTTTCAGTCATCCACACACTAGCAAACACATTGGTCCTTTCAAACAATGACAAAGATTACAAGGGGGGGGGGGGGTGCACAATAATACAAGCGCGCAGAAAAACTGAGGCAAAAAGACACAAGGGCCAACCGGGACA
>VOQJ01012423.1:48757-63334 GCA_015052665.1 Apistogramma diplotaenia
TGCATGAAAAAAAAAGAAAAATTAAAAGGGGGGGGGGGGGTGCACAATAATATCAGCGCTCATAAAAGCTGAGGCAACATATCTCGAGGGCCAACTGGCAGCAGCAGTGATAAACCTTAAATAATAAAGCAGGCAGAAAATAATCTTCCCTCTGTGGCGTTTTAACTTTTGCTTGGCAAGATAACGACTAAACAGAAAACAAGAAAACCTCTGAAGAAAAGTGGGTTTCAAAAAGCCAGGCTGGTCATTTCTAACCACACGGTCCATATATATCTTGCAAGCTTTGCATTCACTCAGTGTGATACAGAGCCTCTGCTCTCATATTTGAAAGGGGAAATTACTGGATTATGGTGTGTAGTGCTTTGGTGACCTCCAGTGGGAAAATTAGTGCTTACAAAGAAGAGGCAATAGACCTGTTTACAAACAGCTTCAATAATTCTTAAGGAAAAATGTGCAATATTAAAGATAAACACATTGTGAGCTCCATTATGGATATAAAATTTCAAATAAAACCCACAGGCTATCTGCTGGGACCCTGCTGTGTATATACCTCAGCTCAAGATAGCAGCTGATCAGGGCTGTTCAGCAAAGCGCTCGATCAAGATTTAAATGAAACTGAGATGCAACCGAGAGGCACAAAGGAAAACAGACCAAGCACAAGATGTCAAAGTGGTGGATCTATTCAAAAATGTCTGAAATCTGTATTCGGAGCAGCTGCTGCCTTAGGTGTATACTGACAGCTGAGTAAGAAGACGCCAAACAAGGAAAGCCAGTGAATATCTAAAATTGAAAAGAAAAAAACCTGATAGATTAGCTGGCCTTATGTGACTGAAAGATTGCAATCTGTCCTATTTTTTAACCGAGCAGGCAGATTTCCTCTGCAGACGTCGCCAACAAATCACTGTAATTCTGTCTAGCAATAAACAAAGGGGCAAAGATTGAATCACATCAGGAAGGTTTGTAAAGGTGAAAGTGGGAAAATTGTGGGAGTCAATTTTCTATTTCAAAGGGAGTTATGAATGCTACCATCTGAGAAAATGCACGGGGCAGAAAGTGTCATCATTGCCTGCAATCTACTGAAAGCCAATACAACAGCGAAGCATCAACAATCAGTTTGTTGAGATTACATTAAAGAAGAGCAGCTTGATGGTTTACTGTGTTTACAGATTACAGGGGCAGTGTACTGGACTGTATTACTTAAGCTAAAATGATAAACTGGGTAATAAAAGAAGAAAAACAGGTGAATAAACTGCTTATTAATTTCATTTTAACTGCAAAAGGGAATTAATGTGTTAATGCCATCCTGTTAAAATGCCTTACAGCTCAATTTCTCTTGTTCAAGTCTCAAAACAAAGATTATTTTCACTTCCTTTCATTATTTCATCCATTTTCATATAAATCTCAAGTATGGAAACGTCTATATTTTTAAAATCCTCACACACCCTCATATCATAACATGTACAGTATGAATCAAGTCCCTGGGTTCAGAAAGATCCATGTAAGTTAGTGAAATTTTCATGAGAACGTCAAGATATGGTCGCATTTTTTCTTATGTGAATCTGATGCATATGTATCCCGATCAGCTCTTAAAGGCTTTCTTTCATGCAACTTTTTGAATTCTCCTAACTACAAAAACCAATCACATCACTTCCCTGGTAGAGGTTAAAATAAGGGCCGTAACAGGTAACGTATACAAACAATAAGCATTCGGGTTCTATGACGTTATGCACTCAGAGGTTCATCACAATAGCTGTGGCCATCTTGAATTTGCATGAGGGACAAACTGAAGAACAATTTGGCACAGCTGGACAATATGTTACTTCTGACTGTGAGATTTGACGATGTGGAAGTCAAAATATTGATTGTTATATTTGTTCCTGCCTGGTAGCTGATGCTAGTTAACCAGTTAGTTAAGGTGTTTCAAAACAAAGGATGCAGACAGTGACAGGTGCTTAAAACAAGACCTCCCTCTTTCAATGATATTGAGAAAAGAAAAGGCTAATTAAACATGTTAAATATCACTCTATATTTCAAATAAATCATAGCGAAGAAAAACAGTTTACTCATAAGCGCCATATAGTTGTTATGGCATCCATCATGCACGCTCAAATGTGTGCCAGATTCTTGCTCCTCCTCAGCTGACTGTTCAGGAAGTGCTGCCCCAAAAATGCACCCACATCGAGCCAGCTTTCCCTGAGTGTACGTGAATTGACATTTTCACTTGTCACACCAAGAGAAATGGTCGAAGTAACCTTAAATCAATAACATAAATGACAACTCATTGGCATTAAGTGCCACAGTAAGTTACAGCAGTGAAGCAGCAGGCACAAGGAAGTGAAAAATGACCATCATACCCACACACAGCTGTGCCAAAGCTGTCTGTTTCTGCCCCGTCTGTCAAAGTCAACTTAAAACTCTGTAATTAGTTGATGCATCTGGTCCTGACAGTCTAGTTGCACAAGCCTCTTAAACATTGTTACCTTTGCAAGTGGTGCAGTTCTTTTAAATTATCATTCTGCACAACTGCTTTGCACATGTGTTGTGCTTGCAGAGTAGATGTTTGTGGCACGATTTCACCCACTTAAGGTGTATGCAGAAGAGGATGAAGACTGAGGAGGTCAAAGCTGCAGCAACACTCGAATGTCAAAGAACTTTACTGCTGGAGTGACACATTTCAGCTTGTGATCTTTACCGAGGTCACTGAAAACATATTACAGACAACACTTTAAATTAATGAGGCACGGAGAAGAAAAGAAAACAGCAAATCGTAAATATCCAAGTACATTTCAGCCAAGTTGGCAGCCAAAAGGATGGGCCGAGCCTAGTGCTGGACATATAACAGCATTATTAATGTTATTTGGCTCATCAGGAGAATTAAAAGGAAGACTTTAATATGACCATAAAAAAGAAACACAATGAAACTAACTAATACAATAAATAATGTGGTCTGTGACCATAACTTAAATATTTTGCACTAGGTTGTAAAGCCAGCACTTACTAACAGGCTGCCTGTTACACCCTTGCTAAGATGCAATGCCATGTTTTATGGAGGCTGTTTTTAAAGTCGTGTGAATCGTTAGCGTTAATGTTTCCAAAACGAATCATTCTGTCATCGGGATAAATAACTGTTAGCCTCGAATAACACGTAAACGGTGGTTCCCCCATCAGTGTGTGCAGAGGAGCTGCCTGCCACTTGGCCCAAGTGGGTTTTGTTTGCCTGCTCATAGGTTTAGCATTATTTGAAAAATTCATGTCACCGGTATAATCACGCAGCACTAGTGGGTCTTATGATCAGGTGACTTCAGTGCAATCAGTGAACATGTTTTAGTACCACATTTGATCCACAATCCTCTAATGTTTCAGCTTTTTTGCCCTTCAATTAAAAGGTTCTTAGCCAGTTAGCTCATAATCTGCGTCTTACACAATTTTACTCATTTTAGAGATTCATCAGAATGCCAGCCGACAGTTGCTTCTGTTGTCTGATAGTCTGCTGCATGCTTGCACATAAAATGGCATTTACCAGTGCCAGAGGCCGACATTTATGTGCCGTATCAGAACAATTAGGCGTGAAGTAAAAGTGCAAAATGTGTTCGCTGAAGCACTGAAAAACATCTTAGTTTACTTAGAGCAAAGACAAAATAAATACGTTTTTTAATTCATTTAAAGCACTTGAAAACTATGAGTCAAATTTAAATGTTAAAGATCAGAACTTTACATTGGTGCAGCCTTATTTTACATCCAACAGCAGGGGTAATTTGCTGACTGTGGAAGTAACAAAAAAAATGCAAGATATATTCTGGGAAGATCTTCATTCTTTAACATTGACATTTATGTGACGTAACTGACTCATCAAGCATTGATTCTCATCTCAGTGACTTAAAATCGAAAAGGAGATCAATACAGATATGCAGCCCTAATTAAATGTAATAATTCTTGGGATGGTTTGATGAAAGAATTCAATCTATCAAACCCACAAGATGACTAGTGAGTCTGCTGGTGTGCGAGTATATGCAGAACTATGGCACTTACTCTGAAAGCAGGATTGGCTCCCAGCTCCAGCAGACATTTGACAGCTGATGTGCACAGGTTGGATGCAGAGATGTGCAGAGCTGTGCCAAAATCAAAGTCACTGCAGGTGGCATCAACATCTACAACATAAAAAGAACAGCAGGAGGTAAGAAGTACAGTTTTATGGCTTGCATGGGAGTGTTAAGAATTAACTGACACTTTATTGTTCTTGCATCATTTTCTACCTGCTGTCTTAAAAGGAGACACTGAGATTAACCATTATGGGCCCTACGCATACAGCACCTTTGTGTAAGTTACTTCCTAGTTAACCTGTACTTGCAACACCAGTTTCTCACCATTTGCAGTTGAACAGCCTGCCGAGAACAGAACTGCTGCATGATTTGTCAGAATAAATTACGCACCACTGTGACAGCAGAGTTGTTGGGCTTTTCTGAAGGCAGAAATCTTCAAGTGTACAATAAATGCACGAGAACCCCAGAAACCTTCATAAGTTAACAACGAAAGAAGTCGGGACAGTCAAGGGGAATCAGAAATGTGGTTTACTTGTTGTATAAAACCCTGAACTCCAGATAACAAGGAAGTTGTTCTATTTACATTGTTTACAGTTCAACTGAAGAAAGACAAACACAAAAATGCAAAGTGAATTAAACCTGCCACAGCCTGGCAGGAAGCAAAATGGGTTGGTTTTTTTTTATTGAGAGGATAAAGCGAAGGAAATTTATCCATTATCTTGATTTATTAATGGGTGGAAACCAAAACTGTAACTAAAATGAATTGATTAATTGCACAGTTCTATCAAGACCTATTCTATTCTCGTAATACACAAAATTTTGAAATGTGGCCAAATAAAGGTTCATAGCGACAGTGCCCACACAGGAGTGGCAGACAGTTCACTGGGATGCAACACAGAGACAGTAAGGTACCCACAAAGAAGTCTTTGTGCACTAACAAATAGTAAAAGTGAGCATTTTAACAGGGGAAAAGCCCCCATTAGCAGGAAGAATGGGGGAACTGTGGGTTCTCAACATTCATGTGTGCAGAAAACATTGTCTGATGAGCCAAATAACCAACTGCCAGTTTTGAGTCCCTTCCTGGAAGAATTTAACATTGTGTAACTTATCATATTGGAATGTGGATTATATTTGCAATCGTCTTAGCAAATTATAGCAGCTTGCTAGTAATTAGGCTTTCTGTCAAACATTCACTGGTCACTTCATTAGGCACACATGTTGAACTGCTTGCTAATACATATATCCAATTAGCCAAAGGTGATTTGCGTGACTTTAAATGTTGTTGTTGGTGCCACACGGGCTGAGTGTTTCAGAAGCTGCTGATCTACTGGGATTTTCCCACAGTCATCTCTACGGTTTACAGAGAAAGGTCCAAACAGGAAAAAATATCCAGTGAGCGAATGAGAAAATGCCTTGTTGATTATTTGTTACAACCAAGATATCCAGAAGAACATTTCTGAACACACAGTATGTCTAGGCCTGAAGCAGACTGCCTACAGCAGCAGAAGACCACACTGCATGCCACTCCGACAGCTAAGAACAGGAAACTGAGGTTATTTATACAGATTTATTTACTCCAGTTATTAATCCAATAGAACGCCTTTGGTATGTGGTGGAACAGGAGATCATGGCTGGGCAGCTGGCATATCTGAACTGACTGCATTATGCTATCAAGTCAATATGAATCTCTGAGGAAAGTTTCCAGCACCTTCTTGAATCGGGAATGCCTTTTTTGTCATTATACAGCTACACAATGAGATTGGAGGGGTGGGGCATAATGAGGTCTGGTGTTTTAAATAGTAATACATGCGTTTTGTTAGCATTTTAGACCTCATTTGCATAGACTGTCGCCCTCCTATGGCAGTGGTTTTCAGAATAAGACTCAACTTGCACTGATTATATTGTAAATGATAATTTTGGTAATATTGACAGTAGTGGAGCATCTAGGATGGTCATTTATAAATGTCTATAGCACATGACTTAGTTAAGAGATTGTGTAGAAGTTTTAAACATTTAGGTTTGTTCTCCTGTTAACTCCTCACCCAGCTGTTTCACCAAAAAAATATTTTTAAAAATAAAAGACATTTGCAAACAAACATTCTTGTTTCTGCTTGCAGGTCTACAGACCAGTCACTTTTGGTTTAATGCAGGTAAACAATCTGTGTGGAGTTCAAAAATTAATACACAGTCATAAACAGTGACTGGCAGACCTAGAGGATGACAGCATTAAAAATATAGAACTATAAAAAAGCAATGCAAAACAAATCAAGTGACACTGTCTAATAACAACAACAAACAGCGGTAAGCATCAAGGAAAACAATCGTCCCAAAACGGGTTTTACTCTGGTTAGTAATTAGTTTGCACTTCAGTGTGTGATAATGAGAAAACCATTCAAACTCATTTACTGAGGCAAGCTTTCCATCAAGCACCTTCTTCAGACACACTGCCATGAACAACGCTTCCCTCATCACCATTTGTTCTTTCCAGCACCATCAACAAGGCTTTATCTACTGAGCAGCAATTTTCATAAACTGGACATCAGAGCTATAAGAAAAGAGTGAAGATCAATCAGCATACAATACACTCCTGCCTCCAGTGTACACGTCCATATATAAATATGCATATTACATCTAACAGCAGCAGGATGATGCTGTTTACAGAATTTACTTTTTTCTGTCAACTACTTTCACTTTAATTTGTATCTATGTAGCACTTTTCAAAGCAAAGTTGCAAAGTGCTAAACAATAAAATTAATTAATTTAAAATTAAATTCAACAGAAGCTATGGAAAATAAACATACCATCCTACACATTAGAAGACGGGTGAAAGTCTCAACAAAGCATTAGTGCTTTTAAAAAAGCTAAACCATAAAATCCAGTTTTTAAAATTGATTTAAAAGAGGTTACAGAATCAGCCTGCCTGAGATCTCCAGCAAGGGAACTCCACAGTGGAGGGGCACAAGCTGCAAGGGCTCGATCACCTTTAGTGACCAGATGGGTCTTTGGGAGCATTAACAAGATGTCAGACAGCAGGCAGTCTGATATGGAGCCAGCAGCTCGCTGATGGAGGAAGAGACCTGACTGTGTAGGGCTTTAAAAACCAGCAATAAAATCTTAAAAATCAATTCTAAAACCAACAGTGAAAGGCTATAAGGACTAGTTTAATATTGCTGCTTGTTTTGCTAAACGTTAAATGCCTGACAGAAGCATTGTGAATTAACTGTAGCTGGTGTATGCTGAGTAAAGTACCTTATAGCAGCCAAGTCTGGAGGAAATAACATTTTCTAAATCGGGATGAGACAGAAATGAGTCTAAACTGATTAAAACAGAACTGCATAACGACCCCAGCCATTATGAACAGGATTAATTCCTGCATACACGTGTTTTTTGACACCCTTATTTTTTCATCTGTCCGAGTGATGGGGTCTTATTTTAAAGACTTGGTCAGTGCTAACCAGCTACTTTCCAGTCTCCTGTTTTCTTACCAGTAGGCTGATCAGATCGCCAATCCTCTATTTCATACATCTGCGTTATGAGAGTATCTCTTATTCCAACTCCACCAGTTTTGATTTTAACAGTGACAGTAGTCTCTGTGCTGCTATGGAGATCTGTTGTGAGCAGACTACCGTCACACCTGCAGCTAAAGACAGTGGAGTTGAGATCTGTCCACAGCGCGAGGAACTGCAGCTGATTGCTCTTGCTCTGTTATTTAGCCTCTCAAAGTTTTTAATGAAGAATATTTATTGATTTCTTTAACAAAGCATGGGTGGGTGCACCTCCTGTTGCATAGACACACATCTTGTGCCCCTATTACTACCATAAATACAATCGAATTCTGTAGGAAGCACTGCAGAGAAGAAAATTCACAACTAAATCAGTGTCAGACTGTAGAAGAAAGATTTGTAACCAGTGTTGTTAATTAAGGGTTCAACTGTAGAAATTAAACAGGAAAATACTTAGATTCCTTTCCAATAAGGTAATGCAGCCGTTGCCTTCACTGCTGCATCAATCTTGCTTATAAGCTTCGTCACACCCAAAGGCCCAATTCGAGCCAAGAAAATCCCTGCGAGAGGCTGTTTATTTGAGAAAATACAATATCTGCCTGTTCTTACAGTTACGGTGACCTTTCATCTCTCTGCCCTGCTTAAGCTCTCCGCTCACCTCCAGGCTGGGATGCCTGCAGCACCACACGGATGAGCTGGGGCACATCAAAGTACGCAGCATAGTGCAGAGCCCTCATGTTAGTCCAACGTGAGCGAAGGTTTGGATCCGCACCCAAGGTAAGGAGTTGGCGAGCAAAGCTGGCTGCCGTGTCTGCATCACCTGAAGAACAGGTCACCAACACAGGTGTTAGAGTTGAGAGGAGCTGTAGTAATAGACAGCAAGTCAGCTCTAGAGAGCTTAAGAGAACGCTGATGAACAGCAGCACTTAACTGAAGTATACAGAATAATGTTCAGAAGTAGAGTAGCCCCACACACACACCAGAAATATTTTACTCTGCAGCTGAGGGTGCTCATTCACCACCCCTGTCGATGCTTACCAATGCCTGGGGCTCCGGCCTTGCAGCAATAGTGCAGGAGGCTCATATCTGTCAGACCGTCTCGATCGTTCACGCCACAGCCTCTGTTTAGGATCTGTGCAAAGACAAGATATGCAGTGTGTGCCACTAAGGACCTGGTGTTGGTGCACGAAAACATTCCATAACAGGCTGACGTGAAATTAAGGGGAAATGATGTGATGAATCACAAACAATCTGAGCCTCTCATAATGCGACTCATCTTTAACTCTGGACAGCAACTGCTGCACAAAGTGACATTGAAAGAAGGTATTTATTTCTCAAGGGTAATGGTAACACAGAAAATAATCGCCTTCTTTTACCCTTGAGATGAGTGCTTGCCTGCACAATTTACTGCAATGCAGCTACTTTGTGTAGCTCATGTTTGGGGAGGGGGTGTCAGCATGGAGTCAAACACAACAACAACACAAAAAAATACATTTTACAAATCAGAACTTAATTTAAATCCAAAGTTGTCTGGAGTTTCAGCTGTTTTATGATGAAAAATAAGAGCATTACTGCCAGAGAAGAGACTGCTGTGAGGCAATGAAACTTAGCAGCAGTTCCACAATTGTTATGTCACCTCATTCCCGATGAGATCGATGTTCTTCTGAACCTGGGGCACCCACTGCCTGAGGACTGCAAACAGCTCTGGTATGGTAGTGCTGGGATCCAACAGAACCTCCCTGCACTGCGGCTCACTGGGGTCGAAAAAGGAGAACTCTGGAAGCGAGGAAGAACAAAAGTGACACATGTTAACTATAATGAGGAGTGGGACTGGAAATATTTCTCTCCTGAGTATACACATAAAGAGAGCACGTGTGAAACTCTGCAGCACAGACATTTATTAAGTTTCTGCAACTGACTGTTCAATCGATTCACTCAAATTACTAATCTTGGGAAATGCCCTTTCTGCCCTTGCGGAGGCAAATGAAAGCAGATGTAACAGTGGATGGCACGCCGTGAACCAAATGAGGCATTAGATGACCGAGCTGAGGCTGAAGGCAAATTACTTTCACTGTGAAAGGCCAAAAGTTAACACTAGCTGCAGTCAGCCAAGTCTGCATGTATTTGAGACATTTTTTGTAATTTTTTCCTCTGTGTGCAGCTACAGAAATCTGAAATGAAACATTTTGATGAAAGATTTTAAAGGGTCTTGAATAAAAAAATTTTTAAAAAGCATTAACCATATATAAATTATACTTTAATACCAAAAGTAACTGAAGAGTTGACTGATTAAAGGTTTTATCTTCAAGTGTCAGCTGACTTCTGCCCACCTCAAAAACCTACCAGCACAAAAGCAGCGCAAACTTCTTGAGGAAATAAAACTTTCAAACTAGTCAGGCAAACTTTCTTGCCTAGTCAGAGACAACCTTTCAGCTCCTGAAGCCAAAACTGAGGGCGGAAAGGCCCAAGAGCAAGCAGGAACTAAAGATGGCTGAAGTAAAGGCATAGCAAGCAGTTGGAGGAGGAATTCTGCAGTCACTATATACAGTATATCATTTGTCCAAATTATAGGACAGTTATAGAGACTTTACTGCACAGTAAATGCAATATGTTGGTGAAGATGAAGACTTGTGATTCAAACACAACTTGGTTGCTTTATTACCTCCGCTGACGTGGTTAAGTTCTTGGTAGCATTTCTGTGCAATTCTGTCTGTAAACACGATGGCTCAAAAGGTTTTGAATGAATTCTGATTAACCTTTGTAGAGGTGCAGAGTGGGGTCATTTTAACAAGCCATTAAAATCTGGCTCACATCCACAAAGGTCTTCAAGGCCAACAATGATTTATTGGTCCAAATTTGACAAAAAAAAGCCTTATAATTTATAAATAGATTCTAACAGGTGGGGTGTGTACAGACAAGATACAGACATATAGGGAATGATACGTGGGAATTCTAAACTTTGGACCTCTGATGTCTTCTTTGACCATATTTCCAGGTCAAATATGGTCAAACTTTCATAGAATAACATTTAGGAAATGATACTAGTATATGGAGATTCTACATATCACATTAAAATTTTCATCCAAATGTCACATTTGACCCCACTTTTACATTTTAAGTCTGCATTTCTTACAAGTTGACCCCAAAACATGTCATAGCTTTAAAGAAAAACTTGTTGAAGGAAAGACAATGAGCTGCCAATGAGCAAAATAATTCAAGTGCATTGCAAATTTTAACATTTGGTCTGAACCTTGCCCAGAATATTTTTAACAAGGCATCTATTCGCCACATATATGTTTAATAAAAAAAATAACGTGGAACAACTCCTGTTATAAGATGCTAGCAGGCTCTGCACCTTAGCCGCCCTCTCCTCTGTCCCTTTAGGAAATGCTGTCCCAAAGCTCCGTGTTTCTCATGGTGCCTCCGAATGTTATATTCTTTTAATACTGACAGGCTTTTATTGCAAATCAAGCACAGTGGCTTAGAGTTCAGTCTTTGGGGTAAAATAAACACGTATTTATCAATTTGTCAACTTTACGTTTCTGCCCTGTCAGTGTCGTCTTTTTGCGGTTGTCGTACTTGGAGAGAGTATTCTGGGCTGGCGTTGCTACGATACAGGGAGCGGTGCGTTCAATTACGAGATGAAGGGTGGGAATTTTTACACCCCTCACAGTAAATATAATTTAAATGCGTTTTGGCGGCTTAAGTTAGATCAGTGGGGGGGCTAAACACATGTCACGTTTATATGATTTTTACTGAACTGCAAACTTCTTTAAGTACATTTAAAGTAAACAAAACAAAATGGACATATAAAAATACAACACTGTTAATTTACGCCATCAAACCTTCCTTCACTCTTATACCTTGTGGCATTTCACAGTCTGCCAGTGCTGCAGAGAGAGATAGTGTTAACCAGCCCAAAATGTCACACAGTGTGAACATGAATACTCACCACAGTCACTGGGCATGGGTGCCGAGGCCACCTGGTGGATCACTGGTCGCTGATGAGAAGAGAGTCTACTGCGGCAGCCCAGGACCGTGTCGCCTTCAACAGGCTCTGAAACATCCTCCTTTGTCATCTCCCCCTCAGGGCCTGCAGCTAGAACAATATTAGAAGTCCTATTCTGAGAACATAAGTAGGTCTAATCTCCCAATAAAAGGACACAGGCTTCAGTGTTTTCATTTGATCTGGCAATGCAACACAAGGAAGTGCAACTCGTACGTACAATTCAAGGTATATAGAACTAACATAATGTAAATGACATGTTATTTGGTTAAGGAATACAAGTAAAGACATGTTAAAGCTGTCACTTCAACGAGTATTTGACTCGCAGCACCTTTGAGAGATTGTTTCAGCTTTCCTGCACATCATAAAGCAAAGAAAGGTTTTGGTGAGCATGCCAAATCACTAATCTTGAAAAAGTGACACTGTAAAGGGAACACAGGAAGTTCTGATAAAGGAACAACCCTCAGAGGCTGAACTAGAAGCATACCAACACTACACACACACACACACACACACACACACACACGTAAGCCTGGGAAAGCAGCATTGAGCCTAAAATCTTCCCATCCAACCCTCACTCACTGTCATCTTCTCCTTTATCCTCTTTCTTGTTGATCTCCATGAGAGCCTCCCAGTCGAGCTAAGCTAAAAATCAAAAGACACAGACTGGGTCCAGTAGAACATCTAACCAAAATCCTTCCCAAAATAACTCCAAAGCTCAGTGACTGCCCCCTCCTCAATCTCCAATAACACCCCACTCTCTCTGATTATACCCTGTTGATCCCCTGACTCCCAGGTCCAGCAGCTATTTAGAGCCTGAACACTTTCAAGCCAGGGATCGTGTACTTCTGACTCTCCCCAACTGGAATGTCACTCTCACTTTCCAGTCCTGTGCACCTCTGACCCCACTGGCACAGACTAGCCAAGCGTAACCCCCACAACGTAGAGGTGGTGATCTGTAGGCTGAGAGTGCAAACAAAGGGGAGGAAAGTAGTGGCTTTGATTAGGAGGACTGTCCTTCACCATAAAGGCCAGTGTCCCATTCCCCCTGACGGCAAGCATCGGCCCTGCTAAGGCAAAAGCAAGACAGACACTGAATACCTATCAGCTCAGGGGAGGGTGTACCTTACTTCTACATCCTGATCTTTATCCATCGGGGGTAAAGAGAAAAAACTCACTGAATAATAGGGTTGCATTATCACATGAAGCCATTTCTAAACTAAATATTTAAGCAAATGTGCAAAGCATTTGTAGAAATATTGCTAGAGACGCATATTTCAAAAGAAAATGTAAGAGTTAATATTAATGAGTCCAATCTCTTGTGGGTCAGCATTAGCAAGACAAGGGCCCTCAAATTAAAGCACCCAATTCACTTTTCAGCATGAACTGTATTTTTTAATAAGCCTGTTGCATTTCTCACTTCACAGACTGACTTTCTCGTGGCATGCTGAGGTGAAGCTGTGACTATGCAGTGATTATTTCTCAAGAAAATTCGAGCAAAAAGTAAAAGGTATTTCATTTTGTAAATAGACAATTAAATCCAGACGGGGTGATTATCACATGACCTAGAAAACTGTTTCTTCTGGCCAGGTTAAAATAATGAAAACACCTGCATGAGGTCTATCTTTGCCAGTATGAGGTGCAGGTAATGAAAGGCAGACGAGTAAAACTGCACAAACAGTGTAAAATTCAGCTTCCACGTGTCCTGGACACGATTTTTGTAAGTCAGTGACACTGTATGTGAATTACATAAAGTTATTATATTTAATTATCTGAGATGCACATTGCTGCTAATAACAGAAATCCTGGAAATCATTTTATTAGCAGTCAGATCTAAGAGAAATTAATTTCACTGACTGCAGTATTACATTTGCTGTACACACACACACACATATGTTTATAATCTAACAGGGAATGTAATTTCCACCTTTCATGCAGCTGTAGAGTGAGATGAAACTACTTCTAACCTCTCTGAGGTCGCTGACTGGCTGCGTACTGCAGTGTGATCTGAGACAATGACCTACTTCTGCAATAAGCCTCTTTTTGTTTGCCTGACCCACATGATGTCACCATCCTCCCATCCTCACAGCTACTGAAGAGACACCACTCTCACATATTTACAATGACTGGACATTTAAGCACCCATTAGCAAACTACCCATTCTGCCTGAGTTTAATGTAATACCAACATCATTACATCAACAAAAATTATAGTGCATTTTATGAAATAAAAAAATAAAGAAAGAGGATGCAGAAGTACCATTGTATTCCAATGCAATATGCTTTATGTTGTTTGTGGGAGTTTTGGTTTTTCCATGTTATCAAGCTTGAATATGCAAACTTCAAAAAGGCCTTAAAAAGGACTACCACATGCAATCAAACACCCCAATTATTTTAACAGTACATGTGCTTTAGTATCACTCTGAAATCCTCAGCAGTGTCCTTCATTGTTAACAGTATGGAAGCCCCTTTATGCTCTTTAGGTCAAAATATTTCAGATAGGATGTCATAACAATGAGAAAGAAAATTGTTTTTAATCACAATCTCACTCTGTGCAGAGAGGATTTTTTAGTGCTTTTTTGCCAGGAGCCAAAGGAAAATAACCATCATTATAAAACTTAACCTGACAGCTTTCCATTCTTTTGCAGGAAGTAGCCTAATGGCATGGAAAGGATAATGGAAAAGCCATGTGGGGTTATGTATGACCACTTGGGAATTTATTTATTTATTTATTTATTTATTTATTCATATTATACGCTTTTCTTACTTGGAAAAATATCCAAAAATCCTTAATAGCAGAATAGTTTTCTTGTGTTATTAGTTTGCTCATAAAAAATATTTTTGTGATAAAGTTTGGGGCATTTTCAAGCCTTTTCTGAGCCATTTTCATATAGCCATTTCAAGAGAACTATTAAGCTATTCCATTCAATTTTTAGGTCATATCTCTGCTACTGTGACTTCAAGAATATGTCATTTCAAAAATGTAGTTCAACTTAAAATTCTTAGAGCTTACATTTGCTTGAAAATGG
>VOQJ01012425.1:21321-37224 GCA_015052665.1 Apistogramma diplotaenia
AGAAAGCCACTGTCTGTTAGAGGAAAGCACCTGAAGCCCGTGCAGTGCACACAAGGAAAATTCTGCTCGAAAATCTCCAAACTTCGCAAATTCTTGGAGTCTGCAGGTGAGCTGGAATCACGTGAATGCAAACACACTGAGCTGAACACCAGCTCTGCCTTTTTCATCAGAACGAAGGCTTCTCGCTGGTTCAAGTGAAGCAGCAACAGCAGGAAAAGCTCCGTCTGGCTAACTTGTAACCACTGACTCTTTATAAGGATGGGCAAGCAGAGGTCAGGCCTAAGTACACCTGGAGGCTGGTGGCTCATCCTTTTCACATGTGCTGATTAGACCAAAGGGAACAAAGAAATGAAAACATTCACCCTGAAATGCAGATGTTTTTCACTCTTAAAGGTTTGTTTTCAGCAGCTATTTGACTCGATGTCTAGATTCCGTGCTCAGGGTGCATGAAAGGGCAGCGTCACATGCAGTTCGAGGCGGAGCTGCTGCAGTAAGGGTCATCAGGTGCACTCACACAGAAAGTCACTCAGCTGGGGAGATAAAATCCTGTCCACACTGTTAGTTTGCATGCAGAGTCATTCCAGGACCACAGAAAGGCTTCCTCAGGGAGGAGTGCAGGTTTGGAGTTAGACTCAGCTCAATCCCATCACTCCAGTGCTAAACCGCACGTCTGCATTACCCAAAGCAACACTGCCTCGTCATCAGCATCCTCATCCTCGTGTGCATGTGGCCCGAGGGACCCGGACAGAGGCCACGGTGCACGATCGACCCCAGCAGCTGTCAGCTCTGGGGAGTCAGGTCTGTGTGACCTGGCCTCAGCCCCCACCAGCTCTGCAGCAGCTTTACCACACTGGTGGGGCAAAAGATAGTTTGTGAGACATCTTTTACTGAGATACCATCGAGCTGCTCTGAGGATCAACAGCGTGAACCTTTTGCATGACATGCTGATTTGTTTGCTCATTTCTTGCTGCAGATGAGAAGATCAAACCAAAAGCTTACGGAGGTTGGAAGCAGGGAGAAGCTTGCAGCTCATCTTTGTAATAAAGAGGACCTATGCTGTGTTTCACTGTATGTAAAGCAGGCAGGCTTCCAAACAGGACCTCACAAACCAGTGGGCATCATCATGGTGGCTGTTTAGCTTTTATACTGTCACAGCCTCAAGTGGCCGTTAGAGGAACTGCACATTTTGGCCCTTTTTTAGCTTTATTTTTCAGGCTGTTTGATCCCAGCTTTGTTAGGCTGGGGGTTTGGGTGGCTATCATTTGAAGCTTTCAATAAGACAGTTTCTATTTTTAAACGGTCTAGTTTGTACAGAAGTGCTGTGTTACCTCTGCAGGTGAAGGGGGCTGAGGCAGGGGCTCGTCTGAGCTCTGAGCGGGCAGCTCTCCCTGAAGCCGCTCCCTCAAGCGTGCCACTTCCTGCCGAAGAGCAGCCACTTCCTGCCCGCGCGCCTGAGCGCCGGCTTCCAGTTCAACCTTCTGTTCAATGAGAGCTTTGCCCTGAGCCTCCACCACGGAGATTTTATGGCGCAGGTCATGGTTGATTTTCATGAGACGAGACTGCTGCTGCTGGAGCTGCAGAAACAGGGAGACAATGAGCCTTGATGCTGAGCACGAGAGTGGCCACGTTTTCAGATTAGAAAATCCACGAAGCTTACAGTGGGTGTGACGAGGTGTCCAAAGCTACCAGCAAATGATTTGTGCAGCTGAATCCATGAACATGTGAAAGTATGGAAGTTAGTTAAATCAGTTAAAGTTCAAAAAGGCAACTGTTACGTGGGTAAGATTCATATCTCATAATTCCTTCTGTCTTCTGTCTGATTTGCTCCTCTTCATCAGACCTCCGGTAGCTCTTCTGGTGCCTCAACAGGCAGCTTTTGACAACCAAAAGTAGCCTAAATTGTATTCGTTGTCATAATTGGATCATAAACCTGTGTTAATGAACCGTCTCCATCACCATCTTGCGCTTGCACAGCTACCGCGAGAAGCTAAACTATCCTGAGAGCACCGAACTCTAGCATATTAGCATTCTGCATGACATCAGTAGATCCAGGGCCCTTTTCTCCAAAAAACATGTGAAGGCAAAACGTCTGCTGTCAAACGCTGGATTGAACCTTGACCCGTCTGCAGCGACGCCCTCTTAACGGCCTTTACTTTGGCTGGAGAACACCACGACTTCACCTTCTCACACAGCTCTGAGGTGTGGCCTCTGTGATCTGAGGCCTCGTCTATACTTAATGAATCCACACAAACAGCTGGTAACAGACTTTTTCAGTTTGGCACGTTGGCAGCTGATTATGGTTTGGAGTCAGACACACGAGTCAGAGATATGGTTGGAGACATTTTTTGAGTGCAAATGTGTAAGTTCTTTAAAGTGCCAGAGGAAGAAAACAGCCTCTTCACTGAGTGTGTCCTTACTGCTTCTACGTCCTCGTTTTTCAGCGTGAGCTCGCGGTCCTTGGCTCGAATCTCGTCTCTCTGCTTGTCCACCACTTCTTTAAGCTTCTTCATCACCTGCCTCTCTCTTTCTGTCATACCTGCAAACCAACGACAGAGGAAGGAACTGTCAGGTGGACTTTAGTCAGGAACCGTTTCGGTTCTTTATAATCTGGGCTGGCCGGCAGAAGCGAGCTGTGATTTGTGTGTGAGGCTGGCAGGTGTGCTGGTACACTGAAGCCGGTCTGTGCGTCAGGGTGACTGCGGCCTCTGTGTGAGACCGCGGACAGGCCTGTGACGCAGGGATGAGACCGGCCTGCCGTCAACACAGAGAAGGCTCCCTTTGTTTGTGTCTAAGTGGCACTGTGTGCACAGCAGAAAGAGACACACACGCGAGAAACGTACCAAGGACGAGCTTCTGTCCACACGGGGCACAAAGCTGAGCTGAATTTGCAGCAAAGGTCAATGCAGACTGCAAAGCTGCTTCATGCACTGCTGTGATGAAAATACTACACGCTATGAGCAGCTTTAGAGGGCCAGGATGCAGACTTACTAACATGCACACGGGGTTAAATAAAAATTACCCACGTGCACGTTTCAGAAAGCCGACGCTAACTGCACAGCTCCATGTAGGACCATGCATGCAGGACAAGAACACTTCTACATACATGTTAGTGAACGACACAGTAATAATGTTTCAATGCGCCTGTAAAGCAGCTGACTCACACTGTCAGTCACTCTTAAACTGGTCTACCATAAAAAAGATCACATTTTCTTTCTCTCTTTATGGCAGACGGCTTTGCTTTGATGCAGCCCACATCCTCACCCTCGTGCCTCTGCAGGTCCTCCTCGCTCATGGGGTCTTTGACGGACATGGTGGTGAGAAGGCTTTTGTTCTCTTCTTGTAGCTGAGCAATCTGGGACAGCAGATCCTGAGCTTCTCCTCTCCACACATCCTCCACCAGCTCCAGCTCCTGAACTCAGACACATCATATATATTGTTGTAATATACAAATAGCATTATTGATCACATTTTTATAGCTCAATAACACCAGAGTAAAAATATGACAGCAATTCCTTTGCGTCTAGGAAAAACTGACGGTTTCCTGATGATCCCATTAAATTTTTTTTGCTGCCTGAGACCGACTCAAAGTAGTGGTGGCAACCACTTTAATCACTCTCAGACCAACTGGCAAAGGTCTGCAAATAACTACCATCTCATTTATGCACTCAGACAGAATGACATCACTCTGCAATCAATCTGAGCCCGTCTACACTTACAAGTGCGACTCGCCTGATGTGTGGCTTCACTAAGCTGGTTGCTACCTGGCTGCATTCTGTTTATATTCCTACATCAAAGCTAGGCTGCTAAGCACCTGGATCATTTTGCACTTTAACAGCCATCCTGTAGCAGCTATGCCAGTATTTGTGGAGAAATTTCTGGATTTGTTTCAAATCTGTGAAGTTATGACTATTCTCTGGATCTAAGTTATTAATGTGAATTTCTGCGTATGCAGACAGCAGCAGATTTGTGATTTTTGTTGATATATGACATTGAATAACTGCCACAGCATATAATTGGCAAGTTGACCCTATTCAGTTGCAGACTGGTAGCAGACTGATAGCAGACTGATAGCAGACTGATAGCAGACTGGTAGCAGACTGATAGCAGACTGATAGCAGACTGATAACAGACTGATAGCAGACTAATAGCAGACTGGTAGCAGACTGGTAGCAGACTGATAGCAGACTAATAGCAGACTGATAGCAGACTGATAGCAGACTGATAGCAGACTGATAGCAGACTAATAGCAGACTGATAGCAGACTGGTAGCAGACTGATAGCAGACTGGTAGCAGACTGATAGCAGACTGATAGCAGACTGATAGCAGACTGATAGCAGACTAATAGCAGACTGATAGCAGACTGGTAGCAGACTGATAGCAGACTGATAGCAGACTAACAGCAGACTGATAGCAGACTGATAGCAGACTAATAGCAGACTGATAGCAATAAGACAGAGTCAGTCTGCTATTTTATTGCCCTCCTGGTGTTCCAGTGTCCCTTTGAAGACAACAACTGACCCGAGTGGTCAAACATTTGAAACCCGTCTTTGAAGGAACAATTTCAAAGACGGCATCAAAATTTCGCCGCACACATTCACAATGATGTTGCAAGTGCATTAATGGTTGGAGCTCCAGATCTCGCTGCACTTCAATACTAACTGAAACATCTCAACAACAACTGGACGGACGTAAAAGCTTCAGGCGCTCGTAGTGTCACAGGCGGTCACTCAGATCTTAAAGGATTCATGTAGCAACACGGAAAAACAGGAACAAACAGGAAACAGGAAGTGAGTCTGTTCATACTGTCAAACCAGCAGCTTTAAAAACAAAGAATGCATAATTATGAACAGGCAGCTATCACTGTGGCTTTAAAAAATAGATTATGGGATGCATGTTTTTTTCATTTATCATTTAAATCAGAAATTTTTCAGTGACATCAGAGGTAATATTATGAGAATGTAGAGTGTGAGTGTTGTTGGACAGCTAGACTGAGGAAAAGGAAGTGTTACAATTCCAGAGGTAGCTGTAAAGGTTTGTAACACCAGTAAACATGCAAATTTGACACACTGGCTGTTGCCATGATGACTCAGAGCTTCCTGCACAGCTCTGATTATACGCCATGTTTAAAACGAGCCAGTCAACAAAAGAAACTAGTCCCTGACGGAGACAAAGAGAAAGAGTGGTCAAAGATCTGTTTTTAACAGAGGCGACTGCTCGTCGTGACTTGATAAATAAAACTGAACTGATCAAACCCATCTAGAAATTTTTATATTAAAAATATTGGTTATTTCATTAATTCATGTAATCACAGGTAAGTTAACATCTACACTGTTACAGTGAACAATGCAAAAGAAGTAAGCAGTCGCCCACATGAGCCTTTCTGTGGAAAGGCCATTCACGCACCAGGCGTGGAAAACGTTTTCGAGTGACGCTGTTTTTAGAAATCCATCCTGGCAGCGGTAACCAGGATGCTTTGTGAGGGAGGTTACACGGACAGTGAATGGGAGGCGTGGAAATGACGGGTTCTGTGGACATGAGCCATTCCACGCTGCCTCCAGGCCTGTGTGAACAGTTTCATTGATTTCAGTGGAAGCTTAATATGGGAGCATGTGCACACATGGCCTGCATCTGCCCCACGTTCGGTGGAGTCACACAAAACACACAAGAACAAAACAAAAGCCCACAGAGTTTTATGCTACACACTGTTGTACAACCATAGGTTTTCATACACACACACACACACACACACACAGGAGAACTGCACTCTTCTTTATACAGCATGTGTTTCAGTGTGGATGTGAGCTTTATATGGCTGTCAGTAACAGCACAAACAGCTATCACCACTTTATCACAGTCACAGGACAGTTCATGTGTGAAGCAGCGGCTCCGTCACGTCACGAGAGACTGACACGCTCACTTTTTATAGCACTGAGCAGACTGAGTGTTTAAAAACACCAACGTAGTGTCTACTTTTAGATTCTTTAATGCATTTAGTTTGATTTTACTTGACTTATGCACTGAGATTTATGTCTGACATCTATAGCTGCTTTCAGATTACATACAAATATGTAATAGGCTTATAGATTACAAAACACTGAGCTTGTGATCCCTTTTCAAAACAGATGTGTTTAATCAGGTCTCTTTTCTGTTTATAGTCTCTAAATTATTTGACCCCAAACCTGTTCTGTCTATTTTACTCTAAATTTGACTATAATTTACAAAATCGACACCATGCATTATTAAACAAGCCCTGAAACAGGCAAATCAGATCATAAGCTCATTAGCTAAGTCATGAGCAAGATTTTAAATCACGTCAGAAAGTGGGTCATTTTATCATAAACTTGTTTACAATCTGATATTTGAATCACTGCCCCCTGCTGGCACGTCACTGGTGTCACTCTTTAAGACGTTACCGTACATTCATCTTCTACTCTGCCTGCTTACTATTGCTGCATCTACTGTATTTTCATTTAAGTGTTATAAATCTATAATGTGCACTAAAACCACATTTATGCATACTGACCTTTCAATACTTACATGCTTTTATTTAAATATCACAAATAAATGTAAACATCCTGTTATTATAGAACTTCAGTGACGTGTGACATCATTTAGGGCTGTTTGCTCGCCATGAAGCGTTTCAGGAGTTGTTTTGTTTGTGTCTTTTTTTGTATGATTGTGTGCAAAATATTCATACAGAACTTGTAATCGTTGGTATTTACAGTGTGTACTTGTAGAGGTGATTTTTCTTTTTATTGTGCCTCATTCATTTTGGAGCATAACACGTTGATGTCACATTGTACCTGCAGGATCTTTAGCTTTCTATTTTAATGTGGTAATAGTATATATTTGTTTCTATTTTATTTATTTTTTTGGAAAATGATCCGTACACGTCCTGCAGCAAAAACATAGTCACTGACAAATGAAATAGCTCGGCGGTCGTGCAGTGTGAGACCTTTCTGTGCCTCTTCTCCTTCTCCAGCCGGTCTAAGCGCTCCAGCCGCAGCTTATCCAGCTCCAGCCTCAGCTCCTCGGTCTCCGGGCTGATGCTGCTGCGGCTCACCATCACCTCCAGGATTTCCAGGACCCGCACCACTTTGGGCATGAGCCTGGACAGAGCCTCGCAGCCGTACTGGTCTATGATCCGCTCAAACTCCTGGCCCACCACCGCGGCGATGTCATACACGTCCATCACCGTGAGGTCAGCCACATTTTTCTCCAGGGCCGAGCCGAAGTCCTCCATGTCGAGATAGTTTGTCCCTCCCCGGTTTCCTATAATGTTCCCTTCGCCACAACAAACTTCCTCCCCCGTGAAGAACAAGTCCGCTAAGTTACGCTTTAGCTCCTGGCCTCGATGAGCGGTGTCCAGATAATCCGGAAAGCAGCGCAAAACACCGAAACTATCGCTTATCCATCACCAGCGGCTCGTTCCAGCCTTTCGTTTGATTTGTTTCGGATACATATCGTCTGCGTCCCACCGCTGTCCTGCCGGAGCTGCAGTGCTCCTCTAAGCTAGCGGCTGCAGCTCATACGCTCCAAAATAAACTTCACGCTTCCGGCTATACCCTTCAAAATAAAACCGGCACGGAGGAACGTGTTATTAGAGTGTTTTAACCAATGAATGTTTAAATGGTAAATGGGCTAGTTCTTATATAGCGCTTTTCTACTCTTCTGAGCACTCAAAGCGCTTAAACACCCTGTTTTACATTCACCCATTCACACCACATTCATACAAGCACATACAAGGACATTTTTTATAAAGTAGATTATACTGAATTACAACTGTGAAATAGTCATCTGATACTCAAGACTTGCATACTGCAGCTTGTAAATGTGGGTCTAATTATACTTGCTGTTGCACGCACACAGGCACCCAAGGGCAGCTTGCTTTTATTTTGAAGGTGATGAAGTCTGATTCCGGTTGCCTTTTCTAACTTCGCCGCTCTGGTGTCTGAATCACAGCGGCTGCTTCCATGGCGGTGAGGTTGCAGTTTGCACTGCGCATGACTGAAACAAGAGCCGGATGAGGTCGCTGTGTGAATATATTACAGCATGAAGACGCAGTTGTTCTGAGGCCTAAAAAACCCACCAGTCAGCTTCACCAAATAATATGCGTTTCCCTTTACATTATAACGCCGTAATTAAAGGATGCAAGAACCTCACGTCTGTTTAGAGTCTTTGAATATTTAATGAATCACTGATAACAGAAACAGCAGAGCTACAATCATATGTACTGATGTCATATATGCACTGTAACATTAGGCTATAATAAGCTTTTTTTGGTGACTGAGATGTTTTAACTTCGTCCACATGGCATTTTAAATTTTGCAAACAGAAGAGCAGGAATGCGCAGGAATCTGAGCAATATTTCCAGATGTTTGCAAAGAAGGAAATCACAGAACGTCTGCACTAAGACCTCATCGGGCACGCTGTTTATAAATCGTACCAGTCTGACAAACACGGATACTGAGGACGTCTCTATTTTCATTTTAGACAGTTTACACAAAATCGTTTTCATTTTTTTTTTCAAAACTCTAGTTTTTTACTTTAACTGTAATTGTTGTGGGAAAACGAACTGAGCATTGGAACTGATTTATTTAAAGAAACCTCTGCAAAGGGATCAACAGAGTTCGAACAGTCTTCACACCAGCACTTGCACACTGGTAAATGAATCACAGCTCATTTAAGCCCACTGGGTGACACACTGTCTGTTCAGCTGTAGGGAATTTAACTCTCACCGTCATGTAGCCATCAGCCTCATAATGACGCCACATAACGTGCGTCATGACCTTGAACACAGCTTGTCCACACACTCAGTCTGTACAGGTTACAGTTACATACCAGTGGTGCACAGAGGTTACATGAGCTGAAACACTAATTTCCCATTTACTTTAACTGTAACTGTAAAAAAAGAAAGGAAAAAATATCATAATAGGGGGAAATCAGAGACCGACTGATTACCAAGCAATTATTATCATAATTGTAAATTTCCACACAACGGAGCTCGGCTTGACGCTCTCGATGATTCCCTCCCTGGCCACCATTTCCGAAGAAAATCCACAGGACCCGTCGTAAGGAACTTTGCAACGTTTACTTAATTCAAGCACCAAAATAGCGATACAGAAAGTTCACCGAAATTGTCCATTAAACATCCATAATGTCTAAATGTAACAAACCCAAGCGAGAGGTCAAAAAACCGTGTGGCTCCCTTCTTCCTTGAACCCGCGGCCCCCCCCACATGACCTCATTGCCCCCCAATCCCAAACTTGTTACGTCATATAATTAACTTAACAATTGCAACATAGCCTCTTAATTCCTTCTAATCTGGTTAACTTATACAAGGTAAACTTAAATTGTAATTTAAAACTGACTTAACTTATTTATAGGTAACACCTTTTAACTAAACACAAAAACAATGCATTTAGGCTCCTACATTACCGGCCCCTAATTGTTATCAAATCCTTGCAACAATTACTGCTTATATTAAAGAAGACTATATGCTACAGCATAGATTAAATCTTAAGGACTGCTCTTATTCCTCATCAGTTCAGAAGAGCTGTTAGGCTTTGGATGCAGATCCTCAGTTGCACTCTGATTCCTGAAGAAGGCATAGTTTTGTTATTAATCGACAAAGCTCGTTGGTCCTGGTCTTGACCTTCACCTGCCGCACAAGGCCTTTCTTGTCCGGAAGAGTCTCCAATATCCTTCCCAGTGGCCACGCATTTCTCGGTGCAGTGTCATCCACAATCACCACCACGTCACCAACACAGAAGTTCCTTCTAGGGATAGACCACCTTTGATGCTCTTGAAGCTGTACGAGATATTCCTTGCACCAGCGTTTCCAAAAATGTCGGAAAGGTACTGAACCTGTCGCCATCTGTGGTTAGCGTAATGGTCTTGCTTGTCGAACACCCCTGGTGGTAATTCAGGCTTAACCTTGAGCAACAACAGGTGGTTGGGTGTTAAGGCCTCTAAATCATTCATGTCTGATGAAGCCTTTGTGATGGGTCTGCTGTTTATAATGGCCTCAGCTTCACACAGCAACATACGCAGACCTTCTTCATCCAACAGCTGCTCTTTCACTGTTACCTCGAGGATTTTTCTCACAGAGCGAATTAGCCGCTCCCAGCTTCCCCCATGGTGGGAACCTGTAGGTGGGTTAAAATGCCATTGCACATCCTTTTGTTGCAAGTGCTTCACAATCTTGCTGGTGTTCCATTCTTTAATGGACTTCCTCAGCTCACTGTCCACTGCTCTGAAGTTGGTCCCGTTATCTGAGTACATTTCTTTGACCTGGCCCCTTCTGGCAATAAACCTCCTAATTGCATTAAGACATGCATCAGTGTCAAGAGAGGATGCCACCTCCAGATGTATGGCTCGTATGGCTAGGCACGTAAAAACGACGCCATACTTCTTTACTTGTCCTCTTCCTCTTTTCACCAGGAAAGGCCCAAAATAGTCGACTCCAACTCTTGTGAATGGAGGATCATCTGGCAAGACATTTTGGTAGATCTGCCATGAGTTGCTTTCCTGCAGGCCCATGCAGCCTTTTGCATGTGATGCACTTTGACAAAAGCCTTCTAATAGCTCCATTTGCTCCCGGGATCCAGAACCTTTGACGGAGTTGAGCTAACATGTGATTCCTTCCAGCATGAGCTGTCACGTCATGGATGTGTCTCAACACAACCTCTGCAATGTGCGAATCTTTGGGCAAGATTGCTTGCTTGTCTGGCATTGCCGCACGACTCAACCTTCCACCAACTCTTATGATTCCATCTTGGAGTACTGGGTTCAATTTCTGGAGTGAACTACTTTTCCTCACTCTTTGCCCCTTTTCTAGCATTGCTAAGTCTTCCCTGAAGCTTTGCCTTTGACAGTATTTCACAATCTCTATCTCTGCCTTGGTTAAATCCTCACAATTCAGATGACTTCCCTTATAAGCCCTTTTAAATTGTCCTATTCTCCATTCCTCACTTGACCAGTTTGATTCCTTTCTCTTTGCTTTCAACTCTTTGAGCAATCTCAGAAACCAGGCCACAGCACGTTTTAACTTCATCCAGGAAGAGTACTGGGTCATTAACTGCCTTATTTTTTAAGAACGCTTCAACAGTCTGTCCTCTAGAGACGTGGTCTGCAGGATTCAGAGCACTGTTGACGTATCTCCACTGTGAAGCCTGCGAGTGTCCAAGAATAACAGAAATTCTGTTAGCTACGAAAGTCTTAAATCTTGTGCTCGCACTGTTCAGGTACTTTAACACAGCCGTGCTATCCGTCCAAAACACAGACTCTTCCAGTTCCAGCTCAAGCTCTCTTCTCAGAAGATTATCCATCCTGATTGCAACCGTTGCTGCAGTCAGTTCCATTCTGGGTATAGTTGGAGACTTCAAGGGTGCAACCCTTGCCTTTGCCATAACCAAAGCAGACTCAACTTCCCCAGTGGCCAACCGCAGGAGCAAATAGCTTGCTGTTCCATAAGCATCTTCACTTGCGTCGGCGAAGTGGTGAAGCTGCGCAAAGACTGGTCTCTGTAATTGCCCTGACTTGACGCATTGGTTCACTGCAAACTTATCCAATTGTTGCAGACTAAATATCCACCCCTTCCAGCATTTAACTGCACTGTCTGGTAGGTCTTCATCCCAGCCATACTTCTGCCAACATAGATCTTGCAGCATTCTCTTTGCAGGAAGTATTACTGGTGCGAGGGATCCCAGTGGATTGAAGATAGAGCTGACAACGGAAAGCAGACCTCTTCTGGTGTGCGGTCTATCCTTGATGTTGACCCTGAACTTGAACTGGTCTGATTCAGCACACCACTGGATTCCCAGTGCTCTTTCTATTGGCAAGATGTGTCTATCTAATTCCAGATCCTGAAACCCTTGGGCTCTATACTCCTCAGGAATGGAGTCAAGCACCTTTCGGCTGTTGCTTGACCATTTTGTCAAATGAAAGCCACCTTTAGCCAAAATGCTTCTCAAATCAGCACAAAGGGTGATTGCTGTGTCTTCATCGGTAATTGACTTAAGGCAGTCATCCACATAAAAATTTGTCTTGACTGTCTTTGCAGCCTCTGGACCGAACTCCTCCACAAAATCTGTAGCACATTTCTGAAGTGCGAAAGTTGCTATGCTTGGCGATGATGTTGCACCAAAGATGTGAAGCAACATTTTGTATTCCTCAAGCTCCCGGTCAAAGTTTCCATCGGGCCACCAGAGAAACCTAAGGAGGTCAGTATCGTCGTCGTTGACTCAAAGCTGGTGGAACATGGCCTCCACATCCGCCATCACCGCCACGGTTTCTTGCCGGAATCTCACAAGGACCCCAACCAGAGAACTTGTAAGGTCTGGTCCCTGCAGGAGTTCTTGGTTTAGTAATGTACCTCCAAAGCTTGCTCCACAATCAAAGACAACACAAAGTTTTTGTTTGACTGGATGTCTGACTCCGTGATGAGGCAGATACCATCTTCGTCCCTCTCTATGCCTATCTTCCGCACAGTTGAGTTTGACAGCGTAGCCTTTCTTAAGGATGTCATCCATGAATGCAACGTACTCTGCATGAAACCTGGCATCCTTTAAGAATCTTTCCCTTAAGTTAAATGCACGTTGCTCTGCAACTGATCTGTTGTTAGGCATGCACAACACCCTGTTCTTTATTGGAAGGCAGACACTGTAATGTCCATCCATGAGTTTAGTGGATTGAGATACCTTCTCCATGAACTGATGATCGTCTTTCGACATTTCGATGTCTTCATCTAATCCAGCATCAGGAAAGTCTTGTTTGAACTGTTGCTGCCATAGCTCTTCTAGCCTGGCTACCGTGATCCTATTTGCAGTGACTTCCTTTGAGCTGCCAGTTTCCATAATATCACCTCCCCTTCTGAGTGGTCCATTTACTGTCCAGCCTAATACTGTCCTCACCGCATATGGTCCATCGTCCCTGCTGCTGATCACTTGCAATGGCTCCATCGCCCTAGGAACGTTTGCTCCAATGAGCAATCCAATCCCTGCTTGGATAGTGGGGAGTATCATCTCTTTTAGGTGAGGCCATCGGTTAACATCCCTTTGGTGGGGAATGTTGTCTTTAATTACTGGGATGGTCTTCTGTGAATACACCTTTGGAAGTTGGATAAACTCATGCCCATTAAGGCTGCTGATTTCCAGTCCAGTTACAATGCTAGTGTTCACAATGGATACATTTCCCATTGTTCGCAATGAAATACTTGTATTGTGACCATTTACTTTCAGTTGATTAATCAATGACTCTGTAGCAAATGTAGCTGAGCTACCTGGATCCAAGAATGCATATGTTGTTACTGCCTTGGTTCCCTTTTGTGCCTTGACACACACTGGAACGACTGAAAGAACACATTCTTCCTTACCGGCCCCAGTGACCCTACAGGCCTCTATCATTTGCACAAGAGCACTTGATACTGACTGCTGCTCACCACCCTCCTTCGCCACCTCTACATGTGAGGCTTTAGTGCTCATGTGTAGTAAAGAAGGATGTAAGCGTGAACACTCTTGACACTGAAGCTTCTGTCTGCAGCTGTTACTTATATGACCATGTTCCAAACAGGCAAAACACAAACCTTTGCTTCTCAAAAAGTCTATTTTTTCCTTGTGTGGTTTGCCCTTAAGTTTTCTGCATAGAGCGAGGCTGTGCTGCTGGCCTTGGCAATAAACACAAGGTTTGCTGTTGGCATCCACAATCGCCGGTGGCGTCCTTGAAGCTGCTTGTCTGTCATTTTCCCTATTTATCCGGGAAGGCTCTATGACTGTTGTGAATACTTTCTTATGTCTGAGTGTCTCTTCCTGCCGCACCCTTGGTTTTTGGTGGACTAGGTCTCTCATAACAGTGTTGGTTTCTTTTAGGTTTCCATAGAGCGGGTGAAGTACATACTTCACCTGCTTATTTACAAAATAAACAAAGTCCTTAAAACTTGCTCTTTTCTTTGTTTGCTCTTGCAAATCGCAGGCATACTTTCTCCAAGCTTCCTTCAGCTTGTACGGAAGCTTGTTAGCCAGCACTTTAATGTTAGCTGTATTGTCCAGATCCTCCATGTAGCTAACATCTGTCATTGTGTTGGAGCATCCTGTAAGAAACAACGCAAAGGACTGTAAAGCAGTGCCATCTTCTGGTTTAATAATAGGCCAGTCCAAGGCCTCCTTTATGTAGGCTGCTATCATGTAGTCATCACCAAAAAACTCCTTCAACATTTGCTTTGCCTTAGCATAGCCTGCTGAGGGTTCCATATGGATGCAGCTTTTAACCAGCTCATGTGGTTGTCCACTTGTGTACTGCAGCAAAAACTGCAGCCGGTCACGGTTGTCACTAGTATGGCCTTCAACTCCATGCTGGATGGATCCTATGAAAGATTTGTACTGAAGTGGGTCACCCTTGAATATTTGAATGGTGAGATCTGGCAGTAATGAGGCCTTGTTATTCCTCACAATGTACTCTGTAACATTGGCTTGCTGAGTGATAGCTTAGCATAGACTATCCAGCACTGATGCTTCTTTGATTGTTTCTGGTGCTATGCTGACAGGTTCCGGTCCATCTTTAGATTCCACCTCTGGCATGAGTATGGTTCTTTCCAGCTTCGCTGTCTGTTTAACATCAGATGAAGGAGCAAAAGGCTGTGGCGGCATTGTTGCTATATTTTCTTCGATTTTGTTAGGCTGATTGTAACCTCCACTGCTACTCCTGTCTGCACAGGTATCATCATATCTTTGCAAAACTTCCATTTTTGCATCTGACTCAGCAAGCACTGTCTGCATTGCATGCATTTCCTTCCTTGCCTTAATGGCAGCTTCTATTCTTTTTTGTTGTGCTTCAAACTCTGCTTCACGACATTTTTCTTCAGCTTGTAATTGAGCCTCTTTGCAGCTTTTCTCAGCGTGCCACTCAACCTCTTCCTTATCTATTGCCAGCTTCTCCTGCAAAGCAGCTGCCTTTGTCTTTAACGCTGCACGTTCCATTTCTGCCTTCATTCTGATTGAGGATGAGGATGAAGAAACACTCCCATTTTGAGATCCGGGTTTGCTTCTGCGCTGAGTAGTAGATTTGGATGTTGTAGATCTACTATCTGCAGGCGTTACCTGTTTATCACACTCTTCAGCCTGTTCAGATCTTTTCATGACCTCTTTCATCCATTCCTCACACTTCCAAAAGAAATCATGCATTGATTTGTTTTTAGGTTCAAACCAACTCTTCTGATTATCTGCAAATTCCTCTTCAGTCAAGAATTTTTCCAGACCAGAATTTAAGTTGCATAACTCCTGCTGCAGATCGTTATATTCCACACGCAACTTATTTTTTACAGTGTCGACGTTCACATCGTCTTCCATTAATTGCTCAATCAGCTTCTGCAAACTCGTCAGCTGGGCTAACTTGTTTCTACGTGCCTGCAGCGTTCCAGCTTTATGTTCCTCCACAGCTTTCTCCGTCATTTTTATAATTCGTTTTTCACTCTGATGTTCATCCATAAAGCTACTGTCCACTTCGTCATTCAGCCGAACGACCTTTATTTTTTGCAGCGTGCCACAACGATGCGCTAGAGCACAGTCTCCCTTAACGATCCGTCATGAAGTTTTTGAGAGTTGCAACTTACATTCTTGTTCTTCCTTTCCAAAACCACCGTATACCAAGTCCATAAAGCAAGACTGCCACAATATCCCAAATCCATGCGGAGCTGGTTTTTTGACTAAAATGTAAATTTCCACATAACGGAACTTGGTTTGATGCTCTCGATGATTCCCTCCCTGGCCACCATTCCCGAAGAAAATCCACAGGACATGTCGTAAAGAATTTTGCAACGTTTACTTAATTCAAGCACCAAAATAGCGATACAGAAAGTTCACCGAAATTGTCCATTAAACATCCATAATGTCTAAATGTAACAAACC
>VOQJ01012426.1:0-11719 GCA_015052665.1 Apistogramma diplotaenia
TTCATCCATTCATTAATTCTGGGCTGCTATTGTTATTCATTATTATCATTTTTTTTCTCTAAAAGTTTCCTAAAAAAGCCTCCAGTTAATCCAAAACGCTGCAGGGAGAGAGCTGACAGGGGAAGATCATTTTTCTTCACTGGCTCCGTTAAATCCAGAATATCGGTCTGATTTAAAATCCTTCTCCTCACATACGAAGTCTTAAATATATATATAATCAGGCCCTATCACATCTTAAAAACCCCATAGTACCATATAATCCTCTCTTCTGGAATCAGCTCTTAGTCTGGATTCGGGAGACAGGCACCCTCTCTACTTCTAAGATTAGACTCAATGCTGTCTTTTTTGATAAAAACTTATAGTTAGGACTGCATCAGGTGACCCTGAAACATCCTTTAGTGCAGGACATGCCAGGTACTCACCTCTTTTCACTCTGCTGGTGCATGACATAAAATGTGTCTTCTCCTATAGTCTGCTCTGTTAAAGAGGCAATAATTGACTTTTATGGCTACTAGGGGACAGAACAATTCCACAACAAGCTGATAAATAGCTCTAATAGGTACTCTTATTAAGGTGTCAGAGCTAAAGCCAACAGTCCAATCTAGACTTCCAGCAGACTCGAGAACATTAGCATTCAGCTGCAGGCTCGAAACATTAATACTTGCAATCACGTCTGGATCTCCAAAGATGGGGAAAGAAAAGTGATACGTTGTTTGATCTGTATCTCAAACTGTGTGTCAGAATTACAAGATAACATCTTAAAAAAATAATTAGTTATTAATCTTGCATAACAATTTCGTAGTTATCTGATTCGCTCTTGGTTGCTCCTTTGCTTTGGCCACTAATTAATTTTAGTGACTAATGCAACAGTGGCAATCTGAATGTCAAATACATGCAAGCTCTGCTTAAGTGCTCACTAGCTAACTTGGTGTTTATTAAAGCTTTTTCTCAGGATTTTTCTTTTGGAAAGGAGCTCGACAGGAGCGAGGTGGAGCCATGCAGTAATTAAAAAGCAAAAGAGCATCAGCGCTTGGAATGTAATCGTGACATTAAATATAACTTCAACGGTCAAATATTCAGTAAAGTGATAAGTTGATCACATTAAAAGCCCACAAATGCTGAAGTCATGAGATTACTGTTGCCTGGTGGTTTGACAGAAATATGAAATCACATTTCAAGTGAACATTATAACTTGTAAGTACTGCAATTTCACTTGTAATGTATTTTAACATGTTTATAATAAATGCAAAAAGTTGCTTGTTCCAGAGATTTCCATTTTCCCTGCACAGTTTTCATAAGCCACATGCATGACACTATAAGGAACTATGCATCCACATATGCTGATCCTGCTACAGTAGGTTAATCGTTATTAAAAAGTGAATTATGCACACAGCTGAGGCTGTGCCATGACTAATATGTTTGCTGTGTAATATGTGTCTGAAAAGGATAATCTGCAAAGTCTAGCTCCCAGTAACCTGACCCCAAGGGCAGTGAATTCCATAAAATCTATAATGTATTGTCTGAGATCAGCCATGCTCTTTCATGTATTTCAGGGCCTTATTAATACAGCAGGTGGCTACTAATCTTCTTTAATTTCAAAATTCAGGAATAGCTTTGATCAATACTGTGCAATCACATTTAACAAAGGCCAAAATGAGTAAAGGAATCGGTGAGCCAAAAGTTGTTTCTCATTTCAAACGGTTATTCAGGCTCAAATATGAAGAAGCATTTTAAAAATATTAAGCACGACGCAGCTACAGAAGAAAAGGCAAAAAAATTCATTTAAAGCTCTGGCTTGAGTTTAATAACAGGGAATAAAAACAAAGCGTTCGCATTATTGCCTGTATACAAAGAAATTAAGAGGGGATAAACAGCAGGGGATCACCTGGAGAATGGATTAAACCACATGTTGATTAGCAGCGAAGGGCAGTACGTGGTCTGCAACAATATTTACACTAGATGGATGATACGCGTCAAAGTAACATCCACACGAATGCCAAGACCCAGAGATCCCAGCAGAACAGGACGAGATGATCAATATGATTCGCTCCACCTGTCAATTATTTTAATGCCCTGGCTGACTGGTGTATTTCATTATGCTGGTCCACAGGGAAACTGCTTTTTGGGACACTGCAATACTGCTAAACCTGGCAGCAAGGCCGAGCGGCGTGGTGGTGCATTTCCAGATTTCTACCATCATCCTACTCCTACTGATCTGAGTTTTTTGCCATTTTTGTTGAAAGACATTTCAAAATGCTTAAATGTAAGCTTTTAGTTGATGCCCATTGACATCTAATTAAACGAGGAATACGAGTACACCCTGTAGAGGTCGCCAGCCCAACACAGAAAGACAGACAACCCTGTCCTGTGGGCAATTAAGAGAGACCAATTAACCAATTAAACTCCACACAGAGGTATTGAATTGGCCAAGGAACTGAGCCCAGATGTTATTCACTGAGAGGCAGCAGTCACCTTACGTTACTAACTGCCTTCCTAACAGGCTAAGAAGGCAGCACACATTTTTTAAAAAAGGGAATAAAAAATATGAATTAAAAAACATTATCTGGTTGATTTTATTTTGTTGCCAGATACACAGTTGATGAGCCAAGTTTGGAGGCCAAAGCAACAAGCTGACAGATGATGAAAAGCTCAAGAGCAAATAGGGATGTGGTGTTAAATCTTCTGCCAAGGCTGGAGTATCTATTCAGCTTTATATTTCTGTCAGCAAAATCATCAAGCAAAATTTTATAAAACTGGGTGAAAGAAACCTTACATTTACAGTAAATGGCAAGATAGGACATTAGTCTTCAAGGATATCCTTGAATTTTAAGTGACCTCATTCACATTACAGTACACATATATTTGATCCAATGTTACTATGAAATTACCATTAATCCCACTTAGAGCCGAGTGGATGTGCTGAATCCAATAAATGTGTGCTGCTCAGAACGTGACAGCATGGTATTCTGGGGTATGTAGAGATTTTCTAACAAAGACCTAGAAAGTGCTGGTGAATCACTGCTGGTGTTTGCGCAGAGTCGCCTGTGACGTTTGGTGTGTTCCTACCATTTTAATGAGCTTCTGTGTTCCAGCAGATGTGTCTGCTGCTGCTGCTGCTGCTTTTTTCAGGAAGGATGGCATTCTGTATAATTAATTTGCTGCTGTTGAATTCACAGTGGAGGGGGAGGAAAGTGCTGATACGTTCACCTTTAAGGACAAACAGCTGCCAAAGGGGACATAAAGTGGAAGAGTATGAGACTGAGGAAGAATCGTATGCTTACACAATCCAACCGGTGTGAAGTTTGAAGAGCAGAAATATGGTGAAGGAGCTGCCGATGGCTAGTCTATTGCTTGTTCAAAGATTTTTTATTTTTTTTTAAAGGAGTGGACGAGTTCTGAAACCCAAAGTAACACAAGTAGTCGCACAACTCTGTGATCAGGCTTTGAGCCAGATTAATTCCTGCTCTAGATACCGCATCAACTCGATGCATCTGCGATTGGCGATTTGCAGAGTGTACAGAAAATATATTCAGTAACTTAAAAAAGAATTTGTTAAAATTAGATACTCCATTGCTCACAGTTTCGTCCTTCAAACTTTGCATTGGTCCATAAAATTGGAACAAAAACAAGGTTATACAGCTGTTCGACTGATTCTGTTGTCTGCACCATATGATGAGCTGATTCCCATTACTGCTCGGTAGGGTTGACTTGAGTCCTACCAGCTCACAGCTTCTTTATTTCTTGCACATTTTGGGGCTTTAGATCCTGTTTCCTGTTGGAAAAGGAAACTCACTTTGATCATGTACAAATCGCACAACCTCTCCCCCTTGATGCTTAACAAATGGCATCAAACACATCCATTTGTTCCAGGTCTTACAAACCCTCTTCCCTCTCGATCACCTAAACTTTATTATCTTTATAAATTTTCTTGTCCAGCATCTGCAAACTTGTGCCCATTTTAATCACTTCCTCTACCGGCTCATGCCAGCCATGTCTTTGTAACTCTGCCTGTAAGGCCAGCTTCCAGGAGCCGAGGCTTCGCTGTTGATGCTGAGACTGCTGCTTTGTGGAGGGTAATGAAGCTGGCAACAAAGGGCCTGTGAGGCATCAGTTTTTCAGACTGATGTATTTCCTCTTGCTCAGCTATGTACCAGGGCCTACCACAGAGCTCATTTGTGCCGTTCAGATAAGTCGCTCCAACAGAAGTTGTTTTGCCACTGGGCAGACATCATCAAACACTTCCAGGCGCCTTTTCTGAGGAGTTATTTTGGAGCTTTAATTTCAGTGACCACTGCAACAGGAAAACTGCATTTACAGATTCATCAGTCAAGAATGAAATTTCTTTGCATTATAATTAAGTTACACACTTAAGACTTATAAAGTCAAATGTTTCCCCTGAAGTAGTTACACTTGTACCAGCATCTTCTTCATGTCCCTTTCTGAGCTCTGGTAACACACCAGAGCATAAAACCATCAATATTGTGTCAATTTCCCCACATTAAAAAGCCTTTAATGCTTTAACATATGGAGAACATTTTCAGCCACCTAAAGGCTGCTGCACCAAACACTCAACTTGCCAAATTTACTGCTTAGCAGTCCTAATGTAATCAGAAAATAATTTTCTATTTAATGATTTTAACAGGTCGCTTAAGTAACAGCTAGGCACTGAGACGAGGAGACACCTGGTTTAGAGAGGTGCTGATGGGACTGTGTGATCATATTTGGGGCTGTTAATATGCTGATACTTATGGTTTCTTTATCTCACTGATACAGTAACATGATACAGGCACCTCTGATGGAAACTGATGAGCACTGCTGTCAGATTGTTGTTGAGGTACTGAGAAATTCACTGATCACCGTTTAGCCCACATTAGAAAACATCTGTGGAAAAGCAGTGATGAGTGAGTTTAAAAGTGCTTTGTTCACTTAACGCTGTTAGCTTCATGACACCAATTACTGACACCACAAAATCCCAGTTGTAACCATTTATTGAAGTTATGAGAATGATGAAGGTAGATGGATAACATACTTCAATAGGCATTGCATAGGAAATTGCACAAACTCAGAAAGTCACCACTTCCTTTTCTCAAATTAGGACATTTACAGTTGTAGGCTGGAAAGAAGGTAGATAATTAACTGGACACTCAACCTCTCCTGTAACAGGTGAAACCAAAGGGAGATCACGGCAGCAGCGAGCCGTGACACCCGTGAAGTCACAATATCAGCATTTTGAGGAAAGGAAGTGCTTCTGGAAGTGAGCTGTTTTTTTTTTTTAAGTGTGGTGGAAATTAAATATTGATGAGTTTTGCAATAATAACTCCAACAGCTTTAATGTGAGCTTTATAGATGTCTGTGACCAGACACTAAAACACATTAATAAAATCTATTTTTTCAACAATTCAAAAAGTTATCCAGAACAACATCAGATGTTTGAGTAAAGCTGAACCATATTTAGTCAATTTTCAACTTATTCAATTGTAATCTAATGGGGCTCTACGGGTCTAAATTTCTTTTTCACTGGTGTCCACATGGTGAAAAATTAATATCCGATTGTGGTATTTGCACAACTCTGGATAAAATATGGTCCTACTACAGGTAAGTGCTGACTTGGTGAAAAAAAAAATGTACTTGGTGAAAAGTTAAAACTGTTTACATCGCCAACTAATGTTCCAGCAAAGACATGACTGCCCCCAAGAGGCAGGAGCACCATTTGAACACAGTTTAAAACCCTGATAACGAACACGACCGCTGCAATTTAAAGCTTGACTTATAGTCCTGCATCGGATCTCCGCAGGACCTTCACCACAGTGGGTGATGCAGCTGTTTGCTTGTGGACTGACGTGTCTCCATTGCTCTGCTATCAAGAATGACACTGAGCTGATCTTATTAAACACTCACCTTTACAGAAACACAGAATGTTTAAATGTTTGCTGACTTGGGGTTTAAAACCAACCGGCCTACATCTCAGAGACATCCAGCTACATCTCTGGGAAAAATATATGGAAGGCTTGGGAAGATTCGATGCAGCAGTATAAATCAAGCTTAATTCCAATTCTTCCTTTACAACAGTACACTTTTAAAATTCAGGAAGCTGGTAGAAGGTTATCCGGTGCAATTTCAGGTCTCTCGGTTTCGTTACTCACACGTAAACAGGACCGTTAAATCCCGCAGTCCAGCCACGTAAAACACTCTACCCCACCTTGGCACTACCTGGCCTTTGAGCTGGCAGCGAGATGCCTCTCCCACTCATGTTCCACCACTTTGTAAAGCTCCATGGTGGCTCTAGCATCCTCCACCGAGGAGTGGCCTTTGTTCCCAGTCTGAGGACAAAGAGAGGACATGTCAAACAAAAACCGGCTGCTTTTCTATTCGTGTTTCAGTTTAAATTCATCAGTTCATTTTCATATATGAAATACCAAACACTGCTGGCTTCGTCTGTTTAAATAAAGGCATCCTGTCATCCAGACATACTATAGGTGGTCATTATGTAAAGGCTGTTGATGATTTTCATTCATTTTCAGTTCTGTTGCTGCTAACCACCGAGTTCTGGTTGTTCAAACAATAAATTCAGCGCTTTTCTTTGGCGCTTCTACTAAACTGCCTCACATAACTTTGTCCTACCTGAATGTCACGGCTGAAGATGGCCTTAGTGAGCGTCTTCAGTGAGGTGCACCTGTTCCCTTCGATGCCGGCCTTCTGGTTGAGGAGAGGGATTCGGGACGTGTCCCTGATCATTTCAGGAGGGTGCGTGTAGGCGATGACCTTGAAGTCATTGTGAACAGCATGGCCAACCACCACCTTTCCCTTAATCAGCTTCAGTATCTGTAGTACCAACAGATAAAACTCAGTACCTTGTAAGCTTTGCAGTTGCTGAATTCTCCCTCATATTTCAGTTATTTTTGTTTGTGCCTCTCTTACAGCTCTTCTAATGACTCTGATGCATTTTACATGGTGAAAACAGGCTAATAAATCATTAATGGTAAATCTTTTTTTTTAAAAAGTTGGGTTTTCTCACCTCCATCCTGGCCTGTGCGAACGGCGTGGCATTAATGAGGTCAGTCCGCCGGATGCCACTCCATCGCGTGCGATAGTCCGTGACTTTTGAAGAGGGCTTGATAAACTGATCATAAATCACATCTCCTTCATAGGACACTATACTGCAGCGAGCAAGCTCACTGAGGCGCTTTGGTCCTGTGCCTACCATCTCACAGTCAATAGCGACATACTTATTGGGGTTACAGGTGCTTGATACTGAGGGACCGAGGCTGAAAGCTGTTGATTTGGGGGGTTCCTTTGGTTTTTCATCACTGCCTTTGCTTTTAGCAGCAACAGTCAAGGAAGGCTTGGTGTGTGTGGATCCTGAGGGCCTAGAACTACTCTGTGAAGCACTCGCTGGGCTGACCAGACACGGTAAACCTCTGTTTTCCGTGGAAGTGGGAGGCAGTGGACATTTAATGGAAGTGCCATTCTGAAGTGGCGTTTGGCTCTGTCTGAAGTCTTGCCCATATTGGTTGTTATGTTTATCTTCCCTGTAACGCTTTGCCCCATGGTTGCGTCTCCTTCTACGAAGCCACTCATTTTTCTTGTTTAGCTTTCGTTTTGAAGCTTTCTTCTGTGCAGTGCCATCTAGAGATAAATTGATCCAAATGTTCGACATGTTCACATTAAATTTAACAGTTTAACACGCACTTTCTGGCAAAATAACCTCGAAGTTGGCTTATTTAAAATCTTGCAACGGATCCTCGCTGGTTGTAGTCCAGTTTAGAATCCTGCAAGGCAAACAACACTGTCAAACACTGGCTGAGTTTGCAAGATTTTAACGAATCACATATTCATCCCTGAGTATGTCTGCAAATTTTCAGACAATATTCTAGCTGTCAGCCACACGTGCACACTGCAATGAAGGCGATAGGAAGGACTGATAACTCCTCCTTGCAGTCCATCTATGAAGAGCCTGTCTTCAGACTTGCTCAGAGGGTACTGTCTGACCCCGCTCACATCCTCAACTCACAATACGAACTGTTACCATCTGGCAAACGGTTTGGAATCCTTGCTTGCAGACTTAACAGATTTAAAAACTCATTTGTCCCTAAATCAATCAGATTGTTAAATAAAATTGGTATATAGTGTTTTGTCATGCTTTTGATGCTCTGGTCCGATTTGCTGGCTCACTTGCTGGAATTTAAGCAGAAATGTGCAATGTGTGTTTTTATTGAGCAATGTGGGTTTTCTGTGGTGTTCACATGCCTTTTATTGTTTGTAGTGTATTTAATTGTGGAAGTAGCTTGTTTAGTGTACGATGTCCAAGACAAATTTCACAGTGGGCCCAACATCTATCCATCTATAAGCAAATGGAACGTGCACTTATGTGGAAACAACAAATAAAAAACAAAAGCACTGCGTTACCAACATCAGTATCATGTTTGAGCACTATGATACATGAAGGGAGGTCACCAAAGAGATTTAGGTGGGACTGAATTAAAATCTCAGTAGCTGATTTTTGTGCACCTGATAAGTAAGAAATGTGTGGCCAGTTTAACTGTTCCTGTGAATTTAGCAGTTTAGCACACCTGCGATCTGCATAACGTAGTTCAAGTACAACCTCATACAGCACTATATTTTTCTCCTTACTCCAACACCAATTTGGGAGTTCTCTGGTCGCCTAGCAGAAAAAAACATTGTCAGATTGGTATTGTGACCGTTAGTACTGATCCAGACTTCCACATTTTTTGACTGTTTACTTTTATTCTCCAATTCGATAGTCTTGTTTAATGTGGACGGTTCGAAATGGGTTAACACTTTACGACTACTAAATATAAACTGGTTTACAGGATTTTAATGGCAACTTTATATTTGCAAACACCTGAAACATGTCGCAGAAGCAAAGCACCTCGTCTGTTTCACGGTTCGAGATGCTACAAAAGCTTTTAACGTTAGCAAATAACTGCTAAGGTTAGCTCAGTAACGCCAACAATGGGTATCAAATACTGCTTATCGATCGTCTCACTCAACGGACAGATTCTCTTCCTGCTTGTGAACATTCCCAGATAGATACCGATGTATTCCCTCCAAGTAAATGTCTAAAATTAACTTTTAGAAACATAAAACCAAACCTGCTACACGTGAACAACACGAAGCCTCCACTCAGAAGAGACGATCTATATCCGGGGCATGCTGCCTTTAGGTACCTCTTGTCCAGTTTGAACGCTCTAGATTGGTATAAATACTTTTATCTCTGGTGTATCAAAGACTATCTGTTTTACTGCAAAACACTTAGGATCATACGCGAATTGAATTTACAACTAGTATGCACAGTAACGCTGAGTAATATTAATTAACTATAAATCTTTAAACTTTTTAGGGTAGTATTCTTTACACTAACTCCTAACTGGTGTAGTATTTACTCGCAATAACGGACAAATTTATCATTAATTGCTATTAACTCTTCATACCGAAAACGATACCAAGTAGAAGACTGTTTAGTAGAGCTTTAAATTCTCTTTTTGTTAGCCAAATAGTAGTTGCGCGCAGACGAAACTGAAATTACGGGGAGCACTTAAATGTATCGCGGCTCCACTGTAAACGTGAAAGTTGCAGTTAGCTACGGAAACAAGCTAGTGGCTAAAAGCAACTATCAGTCCTGGAATCAAAATCAATCGTTTAAACGCTATAATTGTATTTTATGCTGAGGACTTTTGTGTTTTAGGCGCACTTGATCTTAATTAAAAGCGTTAACGAGCTAACTCGAGTTAGCATTGGCTCCAGGATGTGGAGATGTTTACACCAAGTTTCACAGCGGAACAGCAGAGAGAACTGGCCAAGAGACTCACCACCTTTCTGTCCCAGTACAGCCATCTGTCCGACTCCTACATAATTGTGCGTATCCATAGCTCTTTCTAGAGTTCGCGGCCTGTCCAGTGGGGTTTTGTTATGTTTTACAGAATAACCCGACCCCGAAAACGAAATGTTACTGTGCACATTTCTTGAGTTGTTTTACACATTTCGCGATATTCCCATATCAGTGGTCCCAGATCTTCCTCCCCAGACCCCAGAAACTCATTTTAAATTTTCTCCAGTCAGCTTTACGCCTTTTTCTTTTGCTGTAGCAATGCAAGCTCCTCTCTTGGAGGGGGGAGTGAATTTTCTGGGACTTCCACTCCTGGGAAGATTGTGGATTTGTGTTAAACACACACCTGATTGGTCCAGGCCGGCAATCTGCCAAAACCTCTCGTTTAATAGAGGTGATCATCCTTGCTGATGATCAGTTAATCAACTGTGTTTGATTAGCATTGACTGGCTGCTGCTTACCCTTTTAAATTCCTGTGGAAGCAGTAAGGGTGCACTTAGTTTTTCACAGGACTTCATCGAGTTTTGTGAAAACTTTATCCTACATGTCTGGTATATGAAATATAATCAAGCTTTATTTACACAGTGAAACAGCTCGATTCATATCCAACCCTTTTGCATTTTTAATACGTTTCAGTTTGTTATCCCGTCTACAGGAATTCTTTACAGAAGATCTGTGGCACACATTACCCAGGAGCTGGCAGTCTGTGCTGCAGGACCTGTCATATCCACAGATTGCAGACCTGTTGTTGGATGCCACCCATGAAGACAGGAGGTAGGATCGTAGTTAGGTGGTTCACACATACTAAAAAGCAAACTTACAAATTCTAATCAGTTTAATATTTGTGGTTTGGTCCCTTCACAGAATATCATGACAATAAATAAATATGCCCTTATTTGGTAATTACCTAAAACCATTCTCATTATAGATATCCTTCGGTATGGCCTCTGTCTCTCTTGGCATTCCGTGCCACAGCTCATGCCCTGGCATTTCCCAGACAGAGCAGGACTGAGGGACAGAGGGCGTTGGGGTCAGTGAAGCCGGAGGAGTTCCTGGAAAATCACAGTCAGAGCTCCCTGCTGGGGCACATTTTCAGAAAGCACGTTAAACCCAAGAAACAGCACGAGATCCGCAAGCTCGGCATGGTCTGTGTGCTTATTGGTGGTGGCTGCTGTAAGACATCGGCTTTTCTGTTTACAGGGTTTTGAGTAATCTTTTCTATATTTTCATAGCTGGTAAAACAACTTTGTGACCAGACTGACTGCAGCAGAGTGGTGGATGTGGGCTCTGGGCAGGTATCACAGGCTTCAGTAATTTATTACTGGTGCATGTTTATTTTTTAAATTTCAGCAGCATTTTAACACGTAAGCATATCACATCCAAGATCGCACTTTAATTACAATTGTTATTAAATTAAGGTTTCATGTAACCATGTTTATAACATCCAAAGCTGCATCTTTGCCCTAACCAGGGTCATCTGACTCGTTTCCTGTCCTTCGGTCTTGGGCTTTCTGTCACTGCTATTGAAGCTAATCAAACCCTAGTTACTATGGCGTCCAAGTTTGATGGGCAGTTACTGTGGGCATTGGAGAAGGAGAAGCAGAAGAAGGTGGGTAATTTTCTAAGATTACTACACACTGTTCATTTATGAATAAACTGGCATTTTGGAGAGCTTTAAGTTCCCTGTAAAGTTGCTAGAACACTCTTTGGCTTATTAATTATTATTTGTGGTTTTCAAACTTGTACTTTTCCATGTCTGTCCTTTAAAGAGTCATTAAGGAAATCCAAACATGTAAATAAGAATAAACTTTTTTTTACAAAGCAGAGTGACTTAATGTGCAGATGAACTGTAGCATCATCTTAAGTAGCACG
>VOQJ01012426.1:22643-35798 GCA_015052665.1 Apistogramma diplotaenia
TTTTTTTTTCTAATTTTTTTATTATCTTTTTTTTTTTTTTTCTGTGTCCCGTAATCTAACCCCCCCCCCCCCCGGAAGTCACACACAAAGCACATAATCATAACCATGTGTTGTTAATCACTATAATTCAAGACCGCTGCTCTGAGACCAGCTTCGCTCTCGTTTTGTGTCGTTTTGGCGTTGTTCCTAAACCAGGTTTGTTTGTAGAAGCATCATTGGCGGAGTTGTACTCCACCTCCCAAGCTTACGGTTAGAGACACGCTGGTTTAAACATTTAATTTCTTACATTCTTCCTACATGTATTAGAAATGGTAAAAATCTGGTTCCTGATCTTTTCAGTGACATCAGATTTTAAATTTAAAGAACTTGAGTCACAATCCAATATAAGTGCAGAGTACAAGTCAAGTTGATTGGGCCAGTGTTCACCAACAAACTCCCACCCCCTAGGGGTGAAAGCACATAATCACAAGCAGATGTTGCGCTTGCAACAAAGCTCAGAATAGGACTCCTGCTCTGAGATCAGTTTGGTTTTCGTTTGTGTTGGGCATCCTGTTGGTACGTGACTTTACCCGTGGTCCTAAATCAGTGCCGCGTTTGTAGAAACCCCATTTGTGGACTCGTACTCCACCTCCTTAGTAGAGCACCAGAGAGACACTGGTCCTAAAGCTTCCCAAGCTTTCTTAAATTGTCCAGGACCGTTTTTGAGCTTACTAGGAACCATGAAGCATTTGTTCTTGGTGGTTTGGAGTTTATTGATTTCTCTTCACTGGGTACATAGCAGGGTAGATGAAAGAACTACCTGCAAGCCAGTAACAGCCAGCTTTTGTCAAGGTGTGGGGTACACCACTACCCTTCATCCAAATGGAGTTCAAGGCTTTAACCTGCAGCAAATTGGTCAGATTGTAGCGACTGCCTGTTCGCCACACGTTGCCGCACTCATGTGTCGCGTTGTTGTGCCTGAATGCACCTCGGAGGATGATAGCAGGATGAAACCATGCCGAGCTCTCTGTGAAAAGATCAAGACTGACTGTGAGTCCACCCTCAGAGTAAAGGGGTTGCTCTGGCCTACAAGGCTCCGATGTGAGGCTTTACCCGAGGCTGACTGTGTACAGGTAAGTATGAAACGGTGAGAATGTAAAGTTTAACTGAAAGCTGCAACAAAATCTACCTGATTGAACCAATTGTGCAGCCACAACAATTCTGCATCCACTCAAAGTGTGACAATCTGAAGTTCAGGCCTTTTTTTTTTTTTTTTTTTTTTTTTCCTATAATCAATGTTTAGCTTTAATATGACATATTCAATGGTAAAACTGCACCAATTTAATGTTGTGATAGAAATGAACAGAAACGAGCATCGTTGATGCAGATTGTTGTAAAAAAGCAACACTGGTGTTCAAATGTTATACATAATAGTTTGGACAAATCACCTTGAGTGAACAATTTTTGTTCCCAAAGCATTTTTCCATCTGAGCAAGAAGGCTTAGGGCAGAGGTGTCAAACATAAGGTCCGGGGGCCAGAATTGGCCCCCCAAAGACTCCAATCTGGCCCCCTGAACTGCTTCAGAAAATGTAATGGAGGGCATAAAATTTGGAATTAACTCCAGTTTAAAAATAATTTGTTACTGTCAAAGACATATCCCATGGCCCTTCATACAACACCAAAGTGTTTATGTAATAGACAATAAAATGATGGAAACCTCTTGTTTTTTTCACTACTATACAAATGTTTTTACAATGGCTTCACAGTAAAAAATACATTTTAAAAAGGACTGTTTCTGTAATTATAGGACAGTCTGAACAAAGAGCTACCAGAACCTTTTCTGTAATTTTGCACATTTCTTACAATTTAAGCTCAGAGTGTTGTTGATAGACAGATTTCTCTGTTCTATAAAAAAATTACATACTGTTGTAATTGCACTTTTTCCTTATATTAAGATATCTCCGGGATTCAATGTGCAGTTGAACTTCTGTACAGGCACATAAAGAGGTATCGCTGGTCTGGCCCTCTGAAGATTAAAGTGAGCTGCATGTGGCCCACAGTGCAAAACGAGTTTGACCACCAGTTTTTCACTCCTCCTGTAACCTGCAGCTGCGTTTCAGTGATTAAATGTTAAGTTTTGAACATAAAGCAGTTCTCCTCATTATTAATCATGAACTGAATGATACACATTATGTAATTAAGTGCATTTTACAATGGAAGACAGTTGAGCAGAATTAAGTTCAAGTTATGGTAACCTTCAGATATTAAACGAATCTAAGCCTAAACGGAGGGAAGAATAACACATAAACGACAGTATTATCGGAGCATCCTCCACAACCGGGGCTTATAGCATACAAAGAGATGAAAAGCATATAGTTTAATAATAATGAATTACAACAATCCAGCCTAGATGTAATAAATGCATGAATTAGCTTGTCAGCATCACTCTGAGACAGGATGTTTATGATTTTAGAAATACTGAAACACAAAACAGCAGTTCAAGGACATATCCTGGTCAAAAATGGCTCACCAAGGTAATACCATCCAGAGTAAGAATCTGGTTAGACACCAACGTGCCTTTAGTTAGTTTCGCCAGCCAGTGGGAAACTCTGACTGCTCACATACTTTTAGAGCTGCAAGCATCACAAGACTGCACAAAAAAGCAAAATGACTGGATGTACTCTGTTTGGCAGTAAAAGCAGAAATTAATGTGCACATTTGTAGCTAATGAGCAGTAACACTGCTGGTTCATTCTTTTAATCATCCACTTTCTTCACTGCTTTTCCAGTTCAGGTCAGCGGGTGGACCGGAGCCTGTCACGGCTGACACTGGGCATGAGGTAGGGTACACACTGTGACACTGCACTACTGTGCAAGTCAGCAGTTTTTACATTTAACTGATTTATGTTTCTGTTCATCCAGGCTCCAGTCATCAGTGTTAGTCAAACACACTCTTCAGCATGTCAGCCAATCAACGTCCCTCTCTGCAAAGACCTGCATTACACAGAAACGGTGCTGCCTGAGGGGGAAACCCAAGACAGCATAGCTCTGAAGATAAATCAGTTTAATCCACTGGTGAAAGTGGGGTGCTCCTCCCATTTAAAGCCGTTATTATGCTCCGTCTTCCTCCCCGAGTGCGTGTCAGGGAAACCTCGTGCTCCGTGCAGAACAGTCTGTGAGAAAGCAAAGTCCGGCTGTGAGCCGCTGCTGAACAAGTTTGGCTTCACGTGGCCTGAAGAGCTCAAGTGTGCAGCATTTACCACAGAGTCCTGTGAGCACGTAAGTCTGTCACAACACTCACCACGGGGTGTCAAACTGCTTTCAGTCCTGGGCCACAGAGCAAACCAGAGCAGTAAAACCAATGCATCACACCTGCAGTACGATTTATTAATCAGAGTAGGAAAGAATAAAATATTTACAGTGTTTGTCTGTTTTTACTGTTGTGTATTAAAGCTGGCATCATCAGACCAGGAACAGAACAATTACTGAGCCCACAGCAGTTTATGGCACTTTGTGAAGATGATTGTTTGTGATTATAGATTTGTTCAAACTTGAGTCATACAGCAAGTTGAAAACAACAAAAAGTCAGCTGTTGAGGGTAAACAACAAAAGCAGATTTATTTTGACCCCAAAGTATTTACCTTTTCTGGTGTCTTGTTGTCCTGATATGTTCATTACAGTACATTGATATTCCCATCATAACCCCAGGTGTGTGCGGTTTAGTATTTAAACATTTTTCAGGCTTAAGTTTGGTTTCTGCGATCTAAACTTCATGTTGAGACTAAAAGTCCTATCACAGTAAAAGAAAAATGTATCACAGGCCCCAACGCATGCTTAAAGGGAACCAGAGTTGGATTGATAGCGAGTTCTTGTGTGTCCAGTATGGAGTGAGCAGCAGCGGTGGGATCTGTGAGCCGATCACCATACCGATGTGCCAGGGCCTATCCTACAACGAGACCCTCGTTCCGAATCTTCTGGGACACACAAGCCAAAGAGAAGCGTTCACGAAGATGTCCTTCTTCAACTCCATGGTGCAAACCGTGTGTTCAGTGGACATTCGCATCTTCCTGTGTCGGGTTTACGCCCCCCAGTGTGAGGCAGGTCAAGCGCAGTGGCCCTGCAGGTCGTTCTGCGAGAAAGCCAGACGGGACTGTGAGGGGCTGATGTCCAGTTTCGGTGTTTCCTGGCCAGATGAGCTGCAGTGCAGCTCATTCCCAGAGGAAATGTGCATATCGGTAAGTAAGGGAGTCTTTATGACATACAAATAATAAAACTGAATGTAATAATGTAAGTTCTTTTTAATATTTTAATTATGTATATGTATATGATGTATTCCCTTTCTTTTTCTTTCACAGGAAGACAAGAGGCCTGAGGTATTTCAGCTCCTCAGAAATATACAGTAAACTTTACCATAACTTGTTTGTAACCCACCAATACTGAGCTCACTCTGGTTGTCTCCCAGTTCAGCAGGTGATCAGTCAGGTCGTCACTGCTACATCAGTGACATTAATCCTGTTGTTTGCATAACCTCAGTCAAGAGACAAAAATCACAGTGGATGAAAAATGAATCATTCTTAATTAATGACAGACTCATGAATTTAAAACATTCAAAAACCCTCAGATGACTAGAAAGGTCTCTGTGAATATTAGTTCATCCGGATTCAGCAATCTCTGAAAATTAGGTTTTCACACATTAAATATTGAAGATTTTATTTTTGTATTTGGTATTTCTTTACAGAGCACCTATAAATGATTTCTCCCCATCATAAATAGCCTTATGAACAATACACTGTCCTGCAGGCTGCTTTATTACTCAGATTGTGGTGTACATACACGTACATTTTTTGGGATGTAATTATTGAGTAATGGAGTTTTGTCCTCCCTTGCAGATGTTAAATGCAGAAGCTGTTGCTGCTAAACTGGAGGCTGGTGGCTATTCTGTTTATGGAAAATGTCAGTTTCATTCCCAACACCATCTCATCAAATGAAAAAAATAAATATTTAAAATTCATGTTTGGTTTTATTATTCCAAATCTAGCTCTGACTCTCAGCACAGCTCGCCTGCTGTTGACTCTCATGGATGTATCCTTTGTGTGTGGCAGCAGACCCAGAATTACTGATTCAGCCCAGCAGCTTAACACTTAAACGAGAAATCATTTTAAATGTTGTTCTTTTTTTTAATAGCAAAGACAGTAAAGGCTTGTGGGTAGTGTAGTGTTTAAAGCCACATGAACATGATTTATCCAGAACCTCCGGTCCAGAGGCCCACTGTCATCCACTGGTGTGAGCAGTGGGCTCTACAACACTCACTGGGGGTCAGAGAGGAAAGGTTTGGTGTTCTGATTGAATATCTGGCGGCCAGAAGGGTAAATATAATGAATTTTCACACATTTAGAAAAACTGCTGAGTTCCATCTTATTAGAACTGTGATTGTCCACAGGACTCCAGAGTCTCCATCTCCCTCTTCTTACATGATCCATTAGAGTCTGTTCTAATATTTGTGATATCCAAAGAAAAATGTTTGCATGTTTCATACTCCTTAACCAGCACTTTCAGGCAGACAAATCTAAAGACCTGGACGTGGTGGAATTCTTTAAACTGGAGCATTTTGTGGCCGTTATCAGGAGAGAGTATGTGGAGAGCTACGGGAGCAGGAATCCACCATCTGTTACTGAGGACCAACTGAAAACGGCCGTGGCTGCACGTGGTGTGATATTACTTTAATAGTACAGTAAAAATACAAATGCATTCATTGATGTTCATGATTTCCTCGTAATGCTGCAATCAAGAAAATACACTGAGCTGGGTTCAGCATACAGAAAACACTGGACACAACACAGACAAAAGCAACAGTGCGAGTTTACAGCTGTGAAGAGCAATTGTGACAAAACAAACAAGTTCGCGTGTGGTTTAGTTTGGTCCTGCATGAGCTGCAAAGCCAGAACTGAACTCATTATTTCACAATACAGAAATACAGAAAGTTTGCGGCCATCATCAGAAAGCTTCAAAACATTTAAGTGACATTTATTTGTGAATTAACATTTGCTCATTATTGCCTCTGCTGTGCAGAGTTTCATTTGGATGACGAAACCTTCAAGGTTCTGTGGCAGGAATATCAGTCCCAGGGTGGGATCGACTATGACAAATATGTGGCAGTCCTGACAAAACTTCAGATCCTCAAAGGTAACTGCAACTGTAACACAGTCACACTGGCTGCCATGAGCTCAAAGTCCTGCAGTGCAAATCTCAAAGGAATATTTGTCTATTTCCAATAGCTTTTGACTGTTTTTTTTTTTTTAATTTTGCAATTTTGCAGATGTTGGTATTTTAAACATTGGAAGTTGTAAATATATGCTACTTGTCTCAGATCGTTTCAAGGCCCATCTGATGAACTTTCCCTGTGAGTGCGAAGTGGCCAGCTTCTCCTTCAAGCAGGTGAGTTTTTTTAATTAAACTTGTGTCATTTAATGTAGCAAATGCCATTGTTTACATATTTTCTGTAGGTTTACATACAAGTAAAGAGCAGACAATACTATTACTGAGTAAAAAGTGTATAAATAGAAAATCACTGGAGGGGTAATACACACATAAAAACAGCAACTGAGAGATTTATTCAGAGATTAGTGGGTGATTAAGGTGTAACATTTTCAAAATGTTTATATAATTTAAACTTGCAGTCAGTGGAAACATACATGTATTCAAAATAAGAGGTGAACTAAATATTTAACTGCTTGAAGAAAACCTTTTAATTGCATTCATGAAAGAATTAAATATAAATAGTAAAAATTACCTGTCCTCTGTGCTACTTAGTCTAATACTAGCTAAATCATTTAAATGTCTATATTTACTCCCCTTATTTATTAATAAAGTTGCATTTTAAAGATTGTTTTTTTTCCTTTTCAGTTTATGAAGTCAGCCATAGTCTGAAGACCAAGCAGGAGCAGAGCTGAGCTGACGACAAGAGGATTTTATGTAGGAAATAACTGCACAGCAATGTAGTAAAGAACTATAGAAAACACATGACTGAATCAGCATCAGTCATATGTTTTTTAAATATCTACACATTAAAATATTAAATGTAAAATATTCAAGAAATCTTTACTACATAAAATCTTTCGTATATTTTATTGTTACTCTTTGCATTTATGTTGGTATTATGTCCTCTGCCTCATCCTTGTATCTTTCCCCATGTTTACTCATAATGTCTGTTTCCTGTTTGGTTTTTGTTTCTCATTTCCTGTTTTATTTTGATAGTTATCTGTCTCCTGTGGCCTGTGTTTAGTTTAACTTCCTTCTCGATCCACTGGTGTTTTGTATTCCCAGTCATCTCCACTTTCAACGCTGCAATATCATCCTGAGAGGAATTTGTAACACAAAATGGAGCAAATTACACAAGGAAACATCCTTCACGTCCTGGTTTTAATAAATGGCTGTAAGACTGTGGTGTGTCCTGTGGTGCACTAGCTTTTGCTGCCCAATCTTGAGCTCAAACATCCCTTGTTTTCTGCTCCTGAGCCAGTGTTGTCTGAGTCAGCTCCCCCAGGCTCCAGTATCTAAAAAGAAGTGCTACCAGCCATTGTCTTGGCCTCCTGAGTGGTCTCACCTCCACGGCTGGTCCCCAGTTCTGCCTTCCCATCATCTTCCACCAACCCTTTTCCACTGTCACTCATTCGGAAGAGCATTTCTCTCAAGAATCTGGACCCTGGGTCTTATTTTCTGTTTTTCAGCATTTAGGTGGGCTCTTATCTGGGTGCTGTTAACTTGTGGTTCCTCTGCTGTGTAACAGAAGGAACTCTTGGGCTTCCTTTCCGGGCCGGTCCTGATGAGAGCCAGTTTCATCATAACGTTTGTTGTTCTTTGCGACTGCACTTGAAGATACTTTGTAAGTTCTTGAAATTTTTTGGATTGACTGACTTAAAGTAATGATGAACTGCACCTAGTTAAAAGAATCTAAAATATAAAACATATTCTGGTTTAACTTTTTTGTTTACTAAATTATTCCATATGTATTCATAGTTTGAATTACTTTAGTATTAATCTACAATGCAGACAATTTTTAAATAATGAAAAACCTTTGAATTAGAAGGTGTGTCCAAACTTTTGACTGGTACTGTATCTCCCAAAAAGCATCATCCTGTCTGTGACTGATGCAGCATTAAAGTCCTGTCGCTTCACCTGCACAAACACCCAGGTACAAAACACAAAGCTCCATTTCTTTTCTTTATCTGTTTGTCAGAAGAGCTGTGGATTCAAAGGTTGTGTGATCCATGCACATGAAAACTCACCATAATGAAGCTTGCAAAAAACACCACAAACACTCACTACCACTTAATCTGCACAGAGAACTGAGGCAGAGGACAGTTACAGATCCCAGATCCCCACTCCATTCCAGTAGGTGGTGGTAATGCAGCTCTAAGCTGGCTTGGTCAACTACCATTAAACCCACAAGAAGAAGAAAACAGTAATTTAGGCCAGGATCAGACCGATACCGAGTATTGGATCGGCTCATCCCTATAAATAATATCCAGTCAGTTCAGTTTCTAAAGCTCCATTAAAGCAAATTTTCCAAACTTCATTCATTTCAAAATAAATGTACATAATGATACTATTTGAAGTAACTAAATAAATGACAGTGAAGAATAAAAACGTGCTCAATATTGAAAACAACCAATAGGGTTCTAGCACAAAGTCAGCGATGAGTTAAAAGGCTCAGTCTTGATCCTGAAAGCAGGATACACTGGCTCAGTGAATTTAGTGTGGAAGGTCTGAAGGTGGATCAGTTTGCCAGAGGAGACATTAAAGAAGGACAAAGTGCCAGCATGCCAGTCCAGGTATATCCCTGTTTTACTGGAAGCTTTATGGATAAATGCTCTTGTGTTACCATGCAGGCAAGAGTAACCACCATCAGTGCACATCAGGCTCCAGGATTGGTCGTTATTTCCGAGGCAGCTATCAGTGCCGTCTCCTTTTCTTTTGATTCCTTTGTAGGTCACTGCTACGTAAACCTGTCCTTCCCACTGAACCTCCCAATAACAGCGCTCTTGCAGACCCTCTGCACACATCACCTGCTTCCAGTAGTCAAACCTCTCTGAGTGATCCGGATACGACTGATTCTCTCTCCCCATCAACACTTTTCTGTTGTCGTTTGACAGTACAAGCTTTTTGTTCGCGGTGTTTGGGTCCAGTGAGAGTTTGCAGGCATCTGGAGGAAAGATAAAAGATATCAGCAGTTTATTATCCATCAAGTTTTCTTGATAGTTGATCATTTATTAGATTAATGCTCAATCAATTTGGGGACAGTGCAACTTGTGTTTCTTTAGCTGCACTTTTCAGATTTTCCTTCACACAGTGAGTGAAAGCCTAAATACACCAGGCCTTTGAAGGTCAATTTGGTTTAATTGAAGATCAGAATAAAGTGCCCACAGCTCAAGTGATAATAATGCCGTAGTGCAGATGTTGATGAGCTATAAACAGTCATTCTTTTCCTTATAAAAGCTGTCATCTTGTAGAGATGCACGAATCTGTTATTTGGATCAGATACTGATCTGATCTTGACTTGATTGGTTAGAATATTACTCACTCAGTCATCAGGTCTGTGAATTAATTTATGACCTGCTTTTTTGTGCTTCTTAGTAAAGTGCATGGGTACATTATAGAAATTAACTCACTGTGTCCTCAGTTACAAATACCTTAAAATTAAATTAATAAAAACCTAAGACTCTGAGGAAAAGGCTAATTTAGTCCTGGCCTAAACATTTTGTAAGAGAATTTTACAGAAAGTATACTTACACTTCATCAGACCATGTTTTAGAAACTGTGATCCACTAGGTTCAATCCTGGTGCAAAAGACAAGATCATCAATTAACAGCTAATAATGTGGTGAAAAATTAATGCACAATTAAATACAACCTGATAGACTGATTTCTACTCCTGTTTGCACATGATGAATGCGTTCTCCACTGTTAAACAAGAATAAGATGTATGTTGTTTTGTTTTGGTTTGTTTCTTAGCTAGTTTTTGGGGGGTGGGGGCATTACTAATGAGTCTGATTTCTTTTTGCTTTTATTATGAAATCCTGACTCAAAAACATTTACAAATGGTTTATTACCTGAGACTGTTCAGTCCCCAGTTTGAATTGTCTCTTTCAGAGGAAATAAGCTTAACTCCAGATTCTTCTGGATGATTGTAGCTTAGGTCCAACAATTTCAGGTGAGCTGAGTTAGAACGGAGAGCAGAGGCCACTGAAGTACAGCCTTTCACTGTGATGAGGCATCCTGACAGCCTACACACACACACACACACGCGCACACACACATTTTTGAAGTATATATCATAAAACTTTAAGCATCAAGACTTATCCAATCTAAAATTTATAGTGTGACAGACATAACGTGTTTGTTGTCAGAGTTAAGTATACAACACTGTATTTCTGTGTATGCTGTACATTTAAAAACAATCTCAGCACCTAGAGTCTTATTAAAGGGTTCCTGCAAAACAGCAGCCAACATGGAAAAAATACAGACAGATGAAGTTTTTTTTTTTTCTGCCTAGAATGGGTTAACAGATTGGGTCCTCACCTGATGGTTTCCAGTCTGCAGTGTGGACTCTGCAGTCCTTCACAGAGCAGCTTCACTCCTGAATCCTTGAGGTTGTTGTTACTCAGGTCCAGCTCTTTAAGACTGGAGGACTGTGAGCTGAGAACTGACCCCAGAGGCTTACAGCTTTTTCCTGACAGGTTACAACAACAAAGCCTAGAAAACAACAACAAAGCAACAACTAAGAAAATGGTACGATGACATCAACCCACTGTCCTCAAAGTTCAGCTGGTTACCACCACTGCCAAACCATAAACACAGACTTTTGAAGACCTTGATAGTTTACTGTTAATAAAATGTATCAAAGATTTCTTAATTGGTTCTTCATTGGTTACACTTTTATTAATGTTACTAGCAACATTAAGAAGAAAGGGGGTCATAAAGAATAATTTATTGCAAAAGAAAGTAAAACCTTTCACCTAGAACAACGATTTATTCTAAATACTGTAATCTGTGGATCCTGACCTGAGAGTTTGCAGTTTGCAGTGTGGACTCTGCAGTCCTCCACAGAGCAGCTCCAGTCCTGAATCCAGCAGGTCACTGTAACTTAGATCCAGATGTCTCAGGCTGGTGGACTGAGACCTGAGAACTGAGGCCAGAGCCTTACAGCTTCTCTCTGAGAGTTTACAGCAACTCACCCTAAAAAGTATTAGCAACAAATGAACTATAAGAACATGTTAAGCAATTTAATATATTTGATTTACGTAACTATTTAAACCTACACAGCTTTGGCAGAGGCCTTGACCACTGGCTGCAGCCTCAGAAGAACCTCCTCTGAAGCAGGTGAGTAGTTATTCAAGTCAAACTCATCCAGCTCTTCTCCTGATGACAGTAAGATGAAGACCAGAGCTGACCACTGAGCAGGAGACAGTTTATATGTGTCCAGCCTTCCTGAGCTCAGGTGTTGTTGTATCTCCTTTGTTAGAGAACGATCATTCAGTTCATTCAAACAATGAAACAGGTTGATGCTCTTCTCCGGACAGGAAATGTCACTGATCTTACTCTTGATGTACTTGACTGTTTTCTGATTGGTCAGTGAGCTTTTTGCCGTCTCTTTCACCAGGCCGTGCAGGAACCTCTGATTATTCACCAGAGATAGGCCAAGGAGGAACCGAAGGAACAGGTCTAGCTGTCCATTTGGAGTCTGTAAGGCCTTGTCTATAGCATTTGAGTAAAGAGATACTGGATCAGCTTTGCCTTTAAACAGGCTGAACCATGATGACGTTCCTTCTGACATCAAATTGACACCAGAGTTGAAAAACATCAGGTGGACATGTAGAGCAGCCAGAAACTCCTGAACAGTCAGATGGATAAAGGAGAACATCTTGTCCTGGTACAACCCTCTTTTCTCTTCAAAGACTTGTGTGAACACTCCTGAGTACACCGAGGCTGCTGTGATATCAATGCCACACGCTTTCAGGTCGGATTCATAGAAGATCAGATTGCCTTTCTGGAGCTGCTCAAAAGCCAGTTTTGCTAAAGACTCAATCATCTTCCTGGTCTCTGGGCTCCAGTGTGGATCCATCTCAGTTCTTCCATCATACTTGACGTTCTTCAGTTTGCACTGAACCACCAGGAAATGGATGTACATTTCAGTCAGGGTGTTGGGCAGCTCTGCGTTCAATACCCCCTCCAGAACTGTGGCAGAGATCCAGCAGAAGACGGGGATGTGGCACATGATGTGAAGGCTTCGGGTTGTTTTGATGTGGGAAACAATTCTGTTTTTCTGCTCTTCTTCAGTGAATCGCTTATGGAAGTACTCCTCCTTCTGTGGGTCAGTGAACCCTCTGACCTCTGTCACCACGTTGACATACTCACGAGGGATTTGATTGGCTGCTGCAGGTCGTGTGGTTATCCAGATGTGAGCAGAGGGAAGCAGTTTCCCCCTTATGATGTTTGTCAGCAACACAGCCAATGAGGTGGACTCTGTGACATCAGTCAGAGTATCATATTTTTGGAAGTCCAGCTGAAGTCGACACTCATCCAGACCATCAAAGATAAACAAAACCTTGAAATCGTGAAAGCTGCAGGCTGCTTCGTCTTTCATTTCAGGAAAGAAGTGATGAACAAGCTCCACCAAACTAAACATCTTCTCCTTCAGTACATTCAGCTCTCTAAAAGTAAATGGAAATATGAACTGGATATCCTGGTTGGATTCGCCTTCAGCCCAGTCCAAAGCAAACTTGTCTGTTAAAGTTGTTTTCCCAATGCCAGCCACTCCCTTTGTCATAACTGTTCTGACTGGTTCATCGCTTTCAGGGGAAGGTTTAAAGATGTCTTCTTGTCTGATCGTTGTGTCTAACCCGTCTGGTTTCCTCGATGCTGCTTCAATCTGCCTGACTTCATGTTCGCGGTTGATGTCCGCAGACCCCCCCTCTGTGATGTGGATATCTGTGTAGATCTTATTCAGAAGAGTTGGATTTCCTTCTTTAGAAATCCCCTCAAACACATACTGAAACTTCTTCTTCAGACTTGATTTCAGTTTATATCGACACAAGACTCCACAAGCTCCTACCAAGAAAAAATATAAATTGAATTTTGATTAGACCATTGTACAAATATCTAAGTTTCTCCATATATA
>VOQJ01012428.1:0-15093 GCA_015052665.1 Apistogramma diplotaenia
AAGGAAACTAAAAAAAAAAAAAAAACAGGAAGGAAGGAAATGGGGGAAGGGGGGGGATAGATGGATGTAGGGAGTTGGCTGTGGTATGGATGCAAGTGGGCGGCAGCATGCACAGTGGGCACTGACACCCACCCGATTCTCACTTTAAACTAATGTGGGTTTTCATTTTGGCAGCTTTAGCTAAAAAGTGAGGTAGGGGTTCGTTTAGCTGGCAACGACGTGTAATTAAAATGGCCCACTGAATAAGATAAAACGTGAAAAATGCGATGATGTAATCCCAAGTATAAAAATCACACCAGTTTTGAGCGGACAAAGTGCTGTGTTGGTGTAACGCGGGTTTATCTGCGCAGTATGAACGCTCTGTTTTATTTTGTTGATTGAAGTGACTGGAAGGCTGATGGCTACTGCATTGTCTGCTGCAACACTGCGTGTGTGAGAGAGAGAGAGACACACACACACACACACACACACACGAGCTGTCTGCTTTAATACTACTTTAATATTTTTTTTCTTCTCAGCATTTTGTCTTCCTACAGTTTGTGGCCTGGGGCAGTATAATTGTCCCAGTGAAATTATTTCTCTTGCGCTATTTTACAAATTGCACTTATTGCTCAGCAATTCTCATTTCTATTTCAGTGCACTTTGTACATCGCTCATCTCCTTTGCCAATATCGCTTGTTATTGTTGTTGTTAACAGCAAACCAGATTCATCTGTTTTCCTTCTGGAGACTTAAACCTCCGAATTAGTTTCCACAAAGTCTTGATGTTCAGTGATATTTTTTTTTTCCAAATAGAAATAGAACTGAAAAATTGCTATTTGAATAAATGACTAACATTAAAAAAAAAAGCACATTTCTTTAAATGTGAAAGGTTTTAAATGACTGCCAATGCCTACAGGAAGATATGTAGCGTTAAACCAGTCATTGACACACTTGGTGCCAACTTGGTATATTTAGGCATGTAGGAATGGTCAAGACAGCCTGTTGACACCGAGCATCAGAATGAGGAAGAAAGATAATTTAAGGGACTCTGAATGTGGCGTTGTTGTTGGTTCCAGATGGGCCGGTCTGAGTATTTCAGAAAATGCTGATCTCCTGGGATTTTACCACGCAACCATCTCTAGGGTTTATAAAGACTGGTCTGAAAAAGAGAGAATATCCAGTGAGCAACAGTTCTCTGGGCAAAAATACTTTGTTGATGCCAGAGGTCAGAGCAGAATAACCAGACATCTTCAAACTGATAGGAAAGCATAGACATTCAAATAACCACTTATCGCCATGATATGTAGAAGAATATCTCTGAATGCACAACACATCAACCTTAAAGGAAAATGGGCTATACCAGCAGAAGACTACACCAGGTGCCAGCCATGTCAGCTAAGAACAGGAAACTGAGGCTACAATGGGACACTAGAAAAAAATGGTGTCTCAATTTCTGCTGAGTCATTTTGGATGGTAGGATCAGAATTTGGCATTAAAAAAACATATGAAAGCGTGGCTCCATCATGCTGTATCAAGAGTTCAACTTGGTGGTAGCGTAATGATGTAGGGGATTTTCTAGGCACACTGTCACAGCCAACTGAGTATCATTTAAATGCCACGCTCTACCTGAGCATTGTTGCCAACCATGTCCGCATCTTCTGATGGCTGCTCCTAGCAGAATAACCTGTCATGTCACAAAGCTAAAATAATCTCAGACTTATTTCTTGAACATGACAGTGAGTTCACTGTACTAAGTGGTCTCCATAGTCACCAGATCTCAATCCAGTAGAGCACCTTTTTTTGGTTGTGATGGAACAGATGATGTGTCCATATGTCAATATGGACCAAAATCACAGAGGAATTTTTTTTAGCACCTTGCTGAATCTATGAAACATTAAGGCAGTTTTGAAGATGAAAGGGGTCCAACCCAGTACTAGCAACATGTAACTATAAAGTGGCTAATGAGTTTATATTAAAAATGTTGTTTTTTGGTTTTTTTTAAACTGAATGATGTAGTGATACGAAATCACAGTTCAGGCTCCCTTGAGCATCTTTCTTGCTTTTTTAATGAGCCAGTCAGCAGCCAGATTGGTGAAACATGAGCCAATTGCATTGTTGCCTTGATCCATGAGCACAGTAGAGGTTCATGACTGTTTCAGCCGTGTGGTGGCAGGCGAATCTAATAATTGTCGTCCAAAGCCCTCTTTATTAGAGTAAATATGGAGGTAAGCAATGCATACTTATTTTTCTTGGCTAACCATATTCATATTCACTAATGTAATGGCATTTGTTCAGTGCTGTGAGATAGGGCAGAGATCTTGTGGAGGCCCCAGTGTATAGTAGGGAAGTATAATATGTGGGCAAAAAAGCTTTTTAAATCTTACTTTGGGGAAAAAGTCTCCAACATTTTGAGTGCTTTTTGGGAGATTTGACTCGGTTTTATGTACATGTAGTTTTTATATCCCAGTGACCGTTAAAACAAAGCTATGTCTCTCCACCTTTTAATTTAGATAGTGGCTTTAAAATGCATTCATAGAAGTATATATTCACACATCCAAATCATTGAATTGAGCTGTTCCAGGCACTTCCATGGCCACAGGTGTATCAAATCAAGCACCTAGGTGAGCTTAGTGAATTCCAGCATGGTACAGTGATAGGATGCCACCTGTGCAACAAGTCCAGTGATGAAATGCTCTTCCTACTAAATATTCCACAGTCAAATGTTAGTGGTATTATAACAAATTGGACATGGTTGGGAACAACAGCAACTCAGCCGTGAAGTGGTAGGTCACATAAAATCACAGAGCAGGATGCTCAGCGGATGCTGAGGTGCATAGTAAGCAGAAGTCTCCAGCTTTTTGTAGAGTCACTTGCTGCAGACCTCCAAACTTCATGTGGTCTTCGTGATTAGTTCAAGAATGATGCCTTCATGGAATGGGTTTCCATGGATGAGCAGCTGCATCCAAGCCTTACATCACCAAGCATAATGCAAAGTATTGGATGCTGTGGTGTAAAACACACTGCCACTGGACTCTTGAGCAGTGGAGATGTTCTCCTGAGTCACAAATCAACCAATCTAATGTAGAAGTCTGGGTTTGACAGTTCTGAAATCTGCCAAACCCAGACTGACTGCATTGAACCAAGTGTAAAGCTTCCTGGATGAGGGGATTATGGTGTGGTGGTGTTTTTCATGACTTGGGCTCGGCCCCTTAGTTCCAGTGAAAGGAACTCCTAATGCTTCAGCTTGCCAAAACATTTTGGACAATTTCATGCTCCCAATTTTGTGGGAATTTTGCCGCATTCTGTTCTAACATGGCTGCATACGAGTTCAGAAAGCGAAGTCCATAAAGACATGGATGAGTGAGTTTGGTGTGGAAGAACTTGACTGGCCTGCACAGACAACAGTCCTGACCTCAACCCAATAGAAGGCCTTTGGGATGAATTAGAACAGAGACTATGAGCCAGGCCTTCTCATCCAACATCAATGTCTGACTTCACAAATGCACTTCTTGAAGAATGGTCAAAAAACTCCCATAAACACTTCTTAACCTTGTGGGAAAGCTTCCCAGAAGAGTTGAAGCTGTTATAACTGCAAAGGGTAGGCCAACATCATATTAAACACTATGGATTAAGAATGGGATGTTACTCACGTTCATATGCATGTGAAAGCAGACAATACTTTTGGCAATATAGTGTAACTTCCCAGAAGCAACATATTGGGCACATATTATTTGTGTGTAGCTTGATAAGATCTTGATTTCTTTGCTGATGACCTTGTTTTTTTAATTTTATTAATTCAGTAATAGTCATATTTTACTTTTGTGTTAATCGACTCAGCCACATTTGAGAACATTTCTGTTTTTATTGGAAAATTTTTTCCGTTATTTTTTTTTTTTTATTGAACTAATGTAAGGATTAGGAAAAATATTATTTACACCACAATTACTAAAACAATATCCATTCTTAAAGCAGAAGTAGGGGAAAAATGGGTAGTATGAAACCATTTCCAGTAAATATCTCTATCTCGTCACCTCCAAAATAAGGTTTTCCTGCCATTGCTGATATGCTCTACTTCATTTTGTCAGTATTTCCCATCCTAACAGTTTGGATGTAAACTTGCCTGAAACAGACTGAGCTGCCTTCAGTCAGATTGTCAGCTTTGTGTGGCAGAAATAGGGGGTGTGCGTATGTGTGTCAGGTCCTCTCCATCCTTCTCAGCTGATGTAAGATGGCTGTAGGCCCGCCCCATGGCAAAGCAGATGGCCAATTAGAGAGCAGCAGGAAGTGCCAGTAATTACCCTCCAGCTCTCTCTTTACCATCTTCCTCTACCACATACTCTCGCACCAACAAATAAGGAGATTGAATGAATTAGTGAGCACTGCAGTGACACTGCACCACGGTAGACTGCTGTACACTCACAGAAGCGCGCACACACACACACACACACACACACACACACACACACACACACACACACACACACACACACACACACACACACACACACAGGGGAGCTGTGATCCTCTTCTAGCAAATGGACGTTTCATGTAATCCTCCCTCCTTCTGTCTGTCTCTCAGTCCTGCGTCACTGGTGTAATTAGGAGGTGGTTCAGGTCTCTCCCTTATTCACTTGCTTTCTCTTAGATGAGGGAAATCTACACCTGTAGAGACACAACAGGGAGGTTAGTGGAGGGTAGAGTGTAGCACGGTGCAGGAGGACGGACAGACAGATCTTCAGCAAGTTAATGAAATAGAGCCAAAGATAGGGTAGGCCTGCACAATATGAAGTCTGCAGTTTTTCAGTATTGCAACAATATAACATGTAATAAATACATATTGAACAGGGCACAATGGCTGTGCTGTTTAATTCAGAAAATTTCCCAAGTTAATAGAGAGTATTGGTGCTGGGGTTACAGCACTGAGGTGGTGGTTCGCTCATCTTCTCAGGATGTAATTACTATGTAATTACTAGCTAGCTTTGCATGTCATTATAATAGGATGTGGTTATATTGAGATGTAACTAAAATTATTTTCTAGAACAGTAACAGTAATGTCTAAAGAAGCAATAATCTCAAAGATCCTTTGGTAAAATCTTGGTAAACTAAATATGCACAGGTGGATTAAATCTGCTCCCTGCCGTAGCTAAGTTTACAATTATCTGAAAGGATGTTCAGCACGCGGCTAACAGTTCAAACCGGTCTAACAAACAAGTGGAAGCAGGCGATTTTATATTTTTCTACACATTTATGCTTGCTGTCCTGGTAAAGAACTCTTGTTATTACTCAGGTTTTTGTTGCATTTTAGGAACGAGTTTAGTCGTTCACTCTTTCACTTTTTCCAGGTTTATGGGCTGACCACTGCTTCTTTGATAGCTGCAGGTCGAGACACCAAAATTCATACAGGAGAACATCTGTCAATTTATTTCACAATTTTTATTTGGCTTGGGTAAACCAAACAATTCCAGACACTTAACAGCCCCATTATACCAAACGCATCAGTCGCTTTGTGCACGACTGGTGACATAGTCACATACAGTAGCCACATCCATTTTCTGTTTTTTCTGCAAAGTCTCATGTTTTTAAACTGTTCCAACATCTCCCTCTCTATATAATCTGTGACTGTCCTCGCTTATTTGCTGACATATCATTAAAATGGAGGTAAAAATAAACGGACTTGTGCGCTCGTGTCTTCAACACAGCTCTGGCAGCAGACGTGCCAGGTTACAAAAATAAAGAGGTGCACAACCAGCAGAATTGATGGCTTGTGTGAGCAGATGTGACATTAATCTGATGTTATCTTTGGTTGTATGGATGGCAAGCGTAATGGGGCCCTAAATCTTAGCCTTGATGAATCCAGGACTCAAAATGATGTTGAGTGTCAATGAATGTTGCATTTTAATAAAGTTTTTCATTTATTGCATTTCAGGTAGTCTTTTGCAATGTGTTTATCATGCATGTTTGAAAATATAATTTATTTGTCCGCGTTAGTCTCTGGCTGTCATACCCACTATCTAGAAAAATGCAGAAAATTATGCTGCTTTTTATAGTAGCAAGCTCTAATGCCTGTACACACTATACTGCATTATAGAAGAACAGCTGGGTAAGGTGATAGTTGATTACTCAGCAACAGCATGTGAATTTTATCTGAGGTTGTTGCTGCGCTGGGGAAATGAATGCAAATCTTGGTGAGCCTGTGTCTCTGTGGTGTAATTGCCATGGAGCTGTGTGGTTGAGCTGCATTCACTACAGTGATAGAGCACACACACACTCAGTCATTCTTTATTACGGTTACCCCACGTGACCTCTGACCTCAGCTGTAGCATGGCTCCTTCCTGTGGTAACTAAATGGAGTAGTTAAGTGTCATGTCGTTTACGGACAAATACAAATGCACACATGTGCAAACACATTGCAACAGGACTTGGTTAAATTCTCAAATAAGGGTGTTGGTTGGGAGATTAGGCGGGTGTGTAATCTTTGCCTGAAGTGCAAATACTGCAGTGTTCATAACTGAGCTTCATGCTAAACCCCATTGCTCACACGCATGCCTGCATGCATGCAAACCTCTGCACCTGTTGCTACAAATGAACTTATTACTTATGTTACTTATTACACTTATCTGTGTGTTATAAAACCACATGTGCATACATGACGACATTATATCTCAGCTTCAGATCACATTGTGAAATTTCAGCAGTGAAGACAGGCAGTTCATTTGAATGGGTGTATTGCTTCTTCTAATAATAGTAATGATGATACTGCTAATAACAAGTTTCTGCACAAAGAGCAAGTCACCCTTTAAATATCTGCATATAGCGACAATGGCTACTATACATCATAATGCCTAGGGAAACTATACTCATGAGTCTGTAAGTGTTTAATACTGGATGTGTGTCTCACGGTTCTGTTTAAAGTATTGGCATTTTTTTTAAGCAGTAAACAAGTGTCTTGTCTTTCATGTGCTCTAGACTTAGATACTGAAATTAATTTTTATTTGGGATGGAGAGCACATAAATAATCACGATTGGTGCTATACTTGGGTATTTGTAAAAGGTGGCCTCCTCTGACTCCTCTGATACAGTTCAGGAAAACCAAACATTGGCGAGTATGTGGTACGTAGTGGCTAAGACCAACACCATAAAACCACAATGTCCCCATTTCAGTTCCGCCTTGTGAGAACTATATGTCACATGGTTTACACTCTTTAATGTTCCTGTATGAATTTCTAATAACTAAATTCTGATTATTGACCGAACTGTTTCAGTGATCAACATTTTACTGATATGAATGCTAGAGCAATATAGAATTATTTATACATGTACTGATCCATTTCCGATACAGTACCGATCACTTGATTTTTGTAATCTGCCGCTACTGAGTGACAGTCCGGTAAGCTGTAATAATCACTATGAGGGAGATACAGGCTTGACTGTCCACTGGCCATTGTCACTAACTCCCGATCTTTGGGCTCTCTTTAAGTCAGGCTCTGTACATACCCGGTTTAAAATAATAACTTAGCTATTAGCTAATGACTGCACCAGTTCTCTCCCCCCCCAGTTAATTTTGCTGTTCTTTCCCCTCTGTGTGTCACAGAAAACATCTGAAATGTTAGCAGCATCTCATGTCGCTGTTTGAAAGATGAGCAAGTGCAAAATTAATGTGGCAAATCCGATAATCATCAGCTGCTAACCTCACACCAGCTGCAATATAGATTTGTTTTGTTAAAGCACCGCTGCTGGAAATTGCATTATGTTATCAAACACTTTTATCACTGTGTTTGAGCTTGTCTAAACTCCTTTTTTTTTTTTTTTTTGTCTGTGCAGATCACCAGAAGCTTGAGAGAGAGGCTCGGATCTGCCGTCTCCTGAAGCACCCCAACATCGGTGAGTATCTAACCAAAAGCGTGCTGTAGCCTAATGCAATGCTGGTGCTGGTTACTGCAGCAAAGAATTTCCCAAATATTGTTTGTCAGACTTGAGATGTGGTTGTCACCGTTGACCTTTTAGAAACGATGATGGCAAATAATTAGACTTTGAGTTAAGATATTTTTGTCATAAAATGATTGTGGTGTTTCAAAGGAGAGCTAAAAGTGTGTGTGACTGACCACACAAAATCACACACTTTTCTGGAACATTGATTGAATTCACATGTAGGCATCAAAATCTGTTTATAGAAATTAGGATAAATCTTAATCCTGGCACTCCAGTTTCAATTATGTGTCATATGATGAGGGATGATTTGATGGTGAGCATGGTACTTGCATCCAGGATTGATCTTATGAACTCGCATGAAGCAATTTAATGAAACTAGAGATAGTCAAAGACTAGACATTAGGCTAGTCCTTGACTATCGGAGACCTGTAATATCGCTCAGTCACTAAAATTATTTTCCCTTTGATCTGGTGACCATCTCCTTTTTTAGGCTATTGGACAGACTGACTCAAACGCTCTATAGTGTTTAAATGTGTGCAGTTTAATGTTTCAGAGTTCCGCTTTCAGATAAGAAATGAGCAGAAACACAGAGCGCACCAAGTGGTAAAATAGATGCATGAATTTGAGTCGCTGTATTTATTTTTTAGCTTGCGCTCGTGATCACAAGATTAATCATTTCCTGCAGCATTACTGTCTTATCTTATTTGCAGTAACAGGGTTTCATTTTTCTCATATTTTTAAATCTCTAGAGATCTCCATCAGCCATTCCTCTGATGTCTCTGGAGTTGGCAGTGTTCAGATTTTGTGCCTGAGTAGAGTCAAACAACCCATCGAATGCCGCCTTAAATACGAGCGTGCACAGAGCCTAAAGCAGAATGATAACACATGTACCCATTGTCTCTGAGTGGCGTTTTTAAGGGTTTTTTTCAAGCTGGCTAATGCAAAGAAAGTCTGACTATGTTGAACTGGAGTTGTAGTATATTCCTCTGGTTTGGTTTGATTGTGTATTGTTGGATGTGTGAAAGCATGCGCTACTGTTCATGATTTTCTGACATCAGAAATTTTAGGCCCATATCAATTGTTTAAATTTACAATGTTACCATTTTGCATAGATTTTATGTTTATTTTTATTGATTTTTAATGCCAGGAAAGCAAAGCTTTTAAACAAATTATTTAAAGTCTTTTAGCTCCTTCTTCGAGCATTAGCCAGTATAAAATAGGGTTTCGTAGGATGCTGTCATCTTTAAATGTTATCTAAATGTTATCTTACTAATGTTTGGCTGTTTAATCAGTGCATCCACTTTTTGTCGGCAATCCTGTCATTCAACAGGACGTGAATTTTACTTTTGAACTCTCTTTGCAGTCATGACATCAATCATTACATCACCAATTAAAAAGAAAAAAAAAACCCAACAGTGCCACTCAGAATGAGAGGTCACTGAAGCAGTTGCGGTTTCGGACAGTTTGGGGAAAATCGGGTCAGGATATTTTCCAGTCTTTAGTTTTTCACCACCTTGTATGTAGCACACAGCAGGAAATGGGATGCTTCAAATACATTTGCACTACTGGAAATACTCTGGCATAGGCGAGGGAGCTGGCTGGATAGAACATGCAGGAGGCAGCACGCACAACGCCCACTCACTAACGACAAATGTACCAAAATATTTAACTGCAGCATTCACATTTCAGCTCAATCCGACATCAGAGTTTGTGCTAGAGAGCTGGAAGGTTAAAGACCCTCTAGAAAGGTTTAGGCCTGTCATACGTGTGTTGTCTTGAAGCTGAGTGTTGCTGCTTGTGGGCTGTTAAGCTTTAGTTATCTTAACAACAGCTATTTGTGAAAAATGTCCCCTGCCTTCTTAACTACTGGGTTGGATTTAAAAAAAAATTTTCTTAACCTTTTTTGATGAAAATTCGTTTTGCACTGATATGAATTATACATCTCCTAATGGAGATGTTGAGGAGAGATGGGTATTAAAGGGCACAAAGGGGAAAATGACAAAATCAATGACTCCTTTTTCACTGCACTGCTCAGTTCTATTTTCCTCATGTCCTAGTTTCTGCCCCCCCACCCCTTGCAGGCACTCATTTGCCCCTCACCTACTTTTCCTGTTCTTTCCCTCCTCTATACATTTCTCTCTCATGTCCTTTCCCCTTTTTTGGCATATTTTGGCGTTGTATACATTCAAACTTTAGACAAAAGAGGGCACAAAAATGAGACAGATGGAGAGACGAAAGCAGGAGTAGGAGACAGATGGAGGGAGAGCGAGAAGATGGGAGGAGGAGAAAAGAACAGTCGCTCTTGTTTCTTGCTGCAGGGCCATCCTACTTCATCTTATTATACAACTGATATTCACTTTACATAACGATAACACTAAACCTAAGCTGTATCTCAGGCTCGTTCTGTGACTCCTGGATCCTGCTTCGTCATTCTGCTGCGGTTTAGTTAAGTTGACAGGTTGCCGCATAACCGCAGAGTGAACTCATTAGTATGTTTGTTACTTCTGTTCAAAGGAACAATTCCTAGACTGCTTCTGGTCTTTCCTGTACCTATGTTTGTGATTTTTAGATTTTTATTAGTTCACATAGGTCTTGCTTTGTTTATTAAAAATGGGGACATCGTGTTCCTGAAATGGGGAGCAAAACGGTGGCACAAAACCAGGTTGTTCTAAGTGGACAATAGAGGAGTTCATAAATCTGCTCATAGCTTCTGTATCTGCTGAGAAAATTGACAGATGTATGAGTGACTGCTCTCTGGTTAGGGCAAAATACCCATATATAGAGGTGTCCAAGAAGCCTAATGGTTGACCGCATGCCTTGATTCATGGTTTCTGTCTAGTCACCACCAACTGTCAAAAGCTCCCCCAGACTGTCTGGATTCGTATCTATATATGACCCTTTTATCGCCTTTCTGTATTAGCAAATATGTTTGAAATACAGCAAGGATGACTGTCTTAAAGATGGAAAAAAATTATTAGGATGAAATGAGCTTCTGAAAGGTCTTTGGATTGTTTGGATGTGACATAGCTTTGACTAATGCTATCACAACCTACAGTTACAGTTCCATACAGGCACTCCTGCATTCCAGCCTTACTGTGTCCATTCTAAAGATGCAGTTTCACCAGTAATTTTGCCCCAAACAAAATAAATTCCAGAAACCATCACTCAGTTTCAGTAATTGTAGGGAGTGTGTGGTTGAATGAAGTGCTCATTAATTGCCTAATCACTGGGTGTGCACATATCTCTGTGGTTAAGAAAGTAGAATCAATATATCACAATCATAATTGTCATTTATTTTTCTCCAGGTCTGCCTCTCTCTTCTCATCGCATATTTTTGTTTATGCGTTTTCCCTTAGCTTCAGTTTATGGGGAGATTTAAAAGCCAAACACACCTGCATTTTTTATGTCTTTCACTTAGCTGCTGTCAGTCTCACGTCCCACCCTCTTTCTTGCAGTGAGACTCCATGACAGCATTTCAGAGGAAGGCTTTCATTACCTAGTCTTTGACCTGTGAGTATTCTCCATATATATACACACAGTCACACAGTGACATTTTATCCAAGCTTGTGACTGTGGTTTGTTTGTGTATGCTAACAACTTCTCTGTTTGCCTCCCTGTCTTTTTCTTCGGATCCATTTTCCCTTTCCTTCCCCTCACAGGGTGACAGGAGGAGAGCTTTTTGAAGACATTGTAGCCAGGGAGTACTACAGTGAGGCCGATGCCAGGTAAACGCCCCTTCACGGAGCGACACTTAAACCATACCAAGCCAGACACTGTAAAATCTAAATAAATACGCAATGCAGTGATTTGCAGATCTTGTTAACTTGGTATTAATTTGAAAATGGTGCAGTGACAGACATTTAGAATTTGCTTGCATTTCCAAAGTGGCATGTTTACTGCTGTGTTGCATCACGTCCAAAATATCAGTTGCAGTATGACCTAATGCTGCTGGGTTATATACAGGTGTTGTCTTGCTAGAGGAAAAAAGCAAGTTCTTCCATGGAGAAGACACTCACTGGATAGTATCATATGTTGCTTCAAAACCTTAATATACATAAATATCATTTAGTATTTATGGTGCCTTCACAAATATGCAAGTTATTGATGCTATGTGCACTAAAGCATCCTCAAACCATGGTAAATCAATCATGAATGCTGACTTTTGAACTGTGTGAATAACAAGCTGGATGGTCTTTTTTTTTAACCTAGAGGATGTAGGGCTCTAGTGTCCAAAAATAGTTTCTGTGCTCACTGAAAGTTTTTGGTTTTTAGAAAGCCCTTGATTTACACTGCATGTCTGTTTCGCCTCTGGGCCAAGGGATCACTGTCATTCAGTGCAGTCACAGGGGCCTGGGGTGCAACCTGGCCAGTGCACTTTAGTGATGCTATTGCTATTTCCACCCGTACCTGTGTCGATGGCGATCAAAGATTTCTTGTAAGCCGAGTGGAGTTAATAGACGTTTTGTCTTAAGTATTTATCTTTTAGCATTTTGTTGCTAAAAAATAATTCGAAGAACAAGACACAGTGTGACGTCTTCAAGTTAAAAGTTCATAGAGAAAAAACAAAAATGCAAATGTATGAAATCTATTTTTGTTAATCTAGAAATCATAGTAAAACAAAAAAGTAGAAGATGAGTCTGGTTTTCGCCTTCTGCATTACACATGTATTTTGATATGTGTAAAAATCCTCATTTTCAAGATTTGTTTTTCTGTACTCTTTTTCAATCATACTTGAACTTTATATTTTACACGTCACCCAATCCTGGTTCAGGATATGAGTTTTGTACATGCAGGAACACGATGCTGCAGACACACAGCGTAATCCCACTAAATATATAAATACACTCATTTTATGAACACACAAGCACACAGCAGTGCATGTAATTGGTTTGCTTGTATTCTTGTCAGGAAATGCATTCACTTATCAACACCCCCCCCAAAAAAATAAATAAATAATAATGACATGCCTCACTCTCCATCTAGTTTATGGTCTCATATTGTAAAACTGTAATTCAGTTGTTTTTTCTTTTTGTTTTTTAATAAACTGAGATCTAAATTATTCATTCAGCCTGAAAATGTGTGTAATCCAGCCCACCTCACTGCTGTATTAGAAAGAAGGGCGAGTATAGCATGATGCTAACTCCAAAATGTCTCAGCTAGCAGAGCCCGGAGCAAATGTTCTGCTGGTGGCTGCAAGAGCAAGTACGTGGGGTATGTTTGTGTTATCTTTAGTCTGTGTATAATCTACTGTAGATGAAGGTTGAATAATCAGTGTTGCTTACTGAGCTTGAAAGACGCATCCAGATGTGTGAAACGTAATTTTTAAATAAAATAGGTGTTTTATGGGAGCTTTGAAGTAGTACTGAGACGACCAGCAGTTCAGATTATTGTTGCATTTTCTTAGGCGCAAAAAAAAAAAATGCAAGTTCTGTCTTCTCAAATGTGAAGATTTGTTGTATTGTGTGTGCTGAGGGGACATCACCTTGGCATCTTGTGAAATTGTATTTGGCATTTTACATGATTTTCTTTGATTTTTGTTGGCATCGTGTCATGTAATCTTTCTGTCTTTCCCCGCTCCTTCCTTACTTGAGTTTGTGCTGTCCTCCTGTGGCTGTGTGGTGGGCAGATTATGAATTCTCTGTACAATTGGATTAGGGGGTTTTGTCTGTTCCTACAAGGGTGGGTGGGGGGAACACAGAAACCAAGCCATATGAATGAAGCCTGGGCCACGCTCTTTCTAAGAAAGTGACATCTGACCCATTAACCTAAGATACCTAAGATGGTGAAATCATCACCTGGTGCCACAGTGTTCAGTGGCAGTAATAGGATGGTCTTGTATGAGCATGTAGGAAAATTCACAAGCTGCATAATGTGCCAACACACTCACCAGGATTGTGTGAAACATGCATATGAGCCAGTATTGAGAAATGATGGTGGCAGTATTAGTGGCAGCTGAATTGACGCCCCCATTATTAAAATTGCTACCGGGATAGAGATTTATAGAGTGTGTGGTTAAAGGCCTCCCACACAAGTGATTTTGTATTGATTCTTTAAGCTACTGTACCTGGATAATGTCTTTGAAAAGGAAAATTGATTGTCTTGTAAATGTTTTATGTTGAACGTCACCTCTAACACCCACTGCCTTCTAATGAATTTTGAGTTTTGAGGGAGGGGTTTTGTTTGTATTACATATGCCTTATGTCCACAGTCACATTTTCATAATGCCTGTTTTAAATACAACCAAAAGTCAAAAAAGATGCAAATTTCATCCACAAATTATAGCAAAGGAGGTTTTTTTTTTGTGTGTGTGTGTGTGTTTTACCTAGAGGATGATTATGGCTACGTCTGTCATTTCATCACTCGTCTCAATTTTGAAATGTTTAATTCATCACACAGAAGGCAGAGTTTCACACACATAGGTTTTACTTGGCAGGCTTCCCAGGTATGATCACTGCAGCCTTGCTGGCTTTATGTTCTTTTCCAATTGTCCAAGAAAGTGACGTGATTGATTTTACTAGGGTACAGTTGCCTCATTCATATATTGAAACTTAAATCACTTCTAACCCACTAGCCCTGTCCTTTTCTTCTATCAGTTTTCCCTAATGAGAAAATGTGGTACGTTTATCATTCATCTGCCTCTCCAGAGAGTCTCAGGCCCAACAGTCAGATAGACTGCAGCTGACTGTAGTCCTTATTCTGATCTAGAGATCAGCCGCAAGCTGGAGAGCCACTTCAACAAGAACCTGCAGCAGGTGCAGATCTGGCCAAAGCTGCATGGTTTCCAGCTGCTGTCTCTGAGAAAGTGGTGTTGGAGTTGGTCCTTGGGACAGGAGGCTCACTGAAGAGGCAGTGAATACATTGCTCTTTTGTATATTTGTCACTAGGGACTGGGCAATTAACATATTTGCAGTGGAGCACACATTACATGCCACAAATAGAATCTGCTTCTGTGGGAAAAACTGCAGGTTGTCTAAACTTCGTGCAATCTCTGTGCACGACTGCTCCGGTTTCATGTTGTCAGTTACAGTGATCAAGAGCAGTGTCATTTTCTTCTTCTTCTTTTTATTTCTTTTTTACACATAATGATGGCTATAACATGCATCAGGAAAGCTGCCAGGCAGACGAACCATGTCTGTAAATGTGGCGGGGGGTTTTTTTTTTTTTTTGTAAAGAAGGGGGGGGG
>VOQJ01012430.1:9871-22431 GCA_015052665.1 Apistogramma diplotaenia
GTCCCTGTAAAAGTAAAAAAGAACATGCCATAGCGTCCTTCACTTCTCAGTGGATTTTAATTCTCATAAGTTTGTGTAACTCGTCCAACCAGTGACAATACTTCACAGTTCACAATGACCTGTGAATCTTGAAGTGGATGAGCTACTATGTCACTGATTGGTTTGCCAATGAGTGTAGTTTTGGTCTTGTTTTAATGCAGAGTCACAGGTTCCCACCATGGAATGGCTGTTTGCCATTTTACTGATGCCAAAAACAGTTTAAATCCTCGATTTTTTTTTTTTGATGCTCTAATATTACAAGTTCTATACATCTAATGTGAACAGGCTGTCAGGCTGCAGTAGGTTTTAATTTGTCTGAAGCTGAACATGGCAAATGAGGCTTTCTCTGGGATTGGCATCTGGAAATGTCTTAAAGAAATCTACCGCAGTCCAGCTGCATTTTACTTAGCATAAATAGATCATACAAGCCAAACATTTACTGGCTGCGAGATCCAAGTATGAGCGAACAACTGGCACTTTGAAGTGTTTAGAGAGGACAGAGGTAGAGAAGCAGAGAGCTGGGTGTGTCCAAGTGTCCTTAAGCCAAGCACTGAACCCCTAAAGCAGGTGCCTGCTGAACACTGGCATTGCGGTTATGCTTGTGTATGAGTGAAGAGACAGGTGCCAGTGAATTTTTTTCTACCTCTACAAGTGGGTGAACAGAATAGCGATACAACCATCCACACCTCTGCTCACCTGTCAGCGTGTTAGAGCAAAGATGAAGGCACCGAGGAGAGGAAATCAGGGCCGGCCTGCAGGGATTCAGACGGATGTACAGCTGTGGACGTTATACTTCCAACCTTCCCCTTCTCCTCCCTCAATGGCAGAAGTATTATTGTGTGTTTAGTTGTGGTAATTGAAGCTATTTTAAATATTGTAATTTAAAAAAGTAAAAAAAATATATATGTGTATTTTAACAGATGCTTTCTCAGTGAGTTTTATGATGTTAAAAACAACAACGGAGCTCTTAAAATAAAGAAAAAACTGTAGATGATGTCTAAATGTTTTATAAAAGATGAGTTTAGATTTTGTATGAGATGTGATATTTTGTGTGATTTGTCTACTGTTATACAATGAGAAATTGAATGTACTGTGACTGCCATAGGCATAAAATATGATTGAATAATTGATAAATTAATGAATAAATAAACTACTGAAATTCTGGGAAACAATCATTTCTTTGTCTTTTTGTGTCATTTCATCATTTTGCTGCTCTTGGGGGGAAACGGCAAGGAAAAGAAGCAGTAACACAGATGAACAGAAGATGGTGCTATTGGACAACCTCATACAGGGTGTTCCTTGCTGTGTGCAGGGATTTTAAGGACGATGAATTGTAGCGCCCATAATTTCTACAAGCACATCATCAGAGGCCTGTGCAGTGGATGTCATCTGAGCCAAGTAAAATTACTTTCTCTGTTAAAAGATGAAATTTAAATGCAGTTTCATATAAAGTGTTATGGAGATTTTTGCAATGTAAATGAATCATCTAAGGATTTCAAAAAGGTCACTGACAACCCCATGCAGGATTGGGGTTAGGCTTTTGGTGAGATCAGTATCCCCCTTTTAATAGAATTTTCACCTGTTTGAAAAACCCAAATGGAGAAAAAAAAAAACAATGAAAAAAAGCCTTTTAATGCTGAGAAGTTGGTGTTGTGACCCAGGGTCATGTGTGTGTAACATTTTAAAATGGGGACTGAGATATAGTTTTCCACCAGAGGAACTGCAGTGCCCAGTACTGTCTTATGTTTAACATCATAGTCAGTCTAGGATTACAGGAAGAGAAAGAAGATACAACCGTTCCACAAGGTACTGGATGACCTGCACAACACTAAATATTGTTCCTATATTGGATATGTATATCTAGACTGTAGAGGCGGGAACACACTGCACCAGTGTGGATTTTAAAAAAATCCACTCACAAATTAATTACTAATTAAAATGTATTACAAACATGTATTATTTGTATATTTAATAAAATATAATATAAATATAATGTTTTATTAAAAACAAATATATCATTTTATTTTCTACAGCAAATATAGAAAATATATTAACTATATAAACACATTTAAATATATTAACTGTATTTTGTTGAGTAGCTCCTACTGATATATACTGCATTTAATTCCATAATTTGACATTATGGCACAGCCTGCTGTGATGAAGGTCACATGAGGAGGGACCACAAAAACTGATCTGAGACCTGAGGGCGGGCCCTCCGAACAGCAGCCAGTCAGCGTGGCGTCCGACGGTAAACTCGGGCACAGAGGTGGAAAGCGCCTCGGCCGAGTTACTGGACTGATAGCGTTGTCGGCTGGCAGCGTGTTCTGCGTGGTCACCTTGACACAGGTGACTCTGTGAAAATGAGCAGCTGTGCGGCCTCTGAGGAGTTCCGTGTGCTTTGAAGGTGCTGCACGATGCTGCTGGACGAGCGGATCTGGTCGCTGTTTAAGTGCCACTGGCAGCAGACGCTCACATACTGGAGTGTTTTCTTCAGCTTCGGCCTGTGCATCGCCTTCCTGGGACCCACTATCCTGGACCTGAGATGTCAGACCCAGTCGACCCTGCAGCAGATCACCTGGGTGTTTGTCTCTCAGCAGTTCTTCCTCCTGGTTGGCAGTAGCTTGGGAGGGCTGTTTAAGAAAACGTGAGTCTGGTTAGTGAACACTGAGGAGAGGTTTCTTTTCCTGTGGTTTAACTGCAGATATAAAACATCACAAATGAACTTACACTTTAATTAGGTTATTTTTTTTTACAGTCACTGTAGTATACTCACTGTGGTTCATCATTAACTGTACTGATCATTAATACTTTCGAATCAGAATCAGTCTGAGACTTTTCCAAAGGGGACATGTTTGCACATGACTTGTGTTTAGCATCAGACTCAGTGACAGTGGATCTCTTCCTCTGCATATGTGATGGGTTAGAAAGATCTCCATCTGAACCCAAACTCACAGAGAGTGAAGGATAACATCGATATTATCAAAAGTATTCACTCCTGTGCCTTCAAAAAACTCTAAATTAAGTAACATCCCATTTTTAATCCATAGAGTTTAATATGATGTCAGTCCTCCATCTATAATATCTTCAACCCTTCTGGGAGGCTTTCCACAGGGTTTAGGAGTGTTGGTGGGATTTTCTAACCATTCTTCCAGAAGTGCATGTGTGAGGTCAGACACTGATGTTGGAGGAGAACGTCTGGCTCACAGTCTCAGCTCTAATTCATCCCAAAGGTGTTCTATCAGGTTGAGGTCAGGACTCTGTGCAGGCCAGTCAAGGTCTTCCACACCAAACTCACTCATCCATGTCTTTATGGAGCTGCTTTGTGCACTGGTGCGCAGTCATGTTGGAACAGGAAGGAGTCATCCCCAAACTGTTCCCACAAAGTTGGGAGCATGAAAATGTCTTGGTATGCTGAAGCATTAACGAAGGGGCCAAAGCTCTCTACACACTGTTCTTGAGCTAATCTGAAGGTCACATGATCTGGAGGTCTACCCTGATTGGCTGCAGAAACTTGGTGACCTCTGCACACTACACACCTCAGCATCCGCTGACCCCGCTCTGTCTTTGTGTTGCTGTCGTTCCCAGTCTCTTCCACTGTGCTATAATCCCACCAACAGCTGACTGTGGAATATTTAGTAGCAAGGAAACATCTCAGCTGGACTTGCACAGGTGTCATCCCATCACAGAACCACACTGGAACCCACTGAGCTCCTGAGAGTGACCCGTTCTTTCACCGTGTGTAGAAGCAGTCTGCCTGCCCAGGTCTTTGGTTTGATGCACCTGTGGTCATGGAAGTGTTTGGAACACCTGAATCCAGTGATTTGGATGGGTGACTGAGTACTTTCACAGCATAGTGTAGAATGTATGTCAGTGATTGACTTCATGGTAAACAAAGGATCATATACTTATGCTACCTTCAAAGCTGTAACTCCAGTTGCATGTTTCAGACATATAAACACCTGGGCTACTGTCAGGTACTCCCTGATTCACAAGGGGTTGCCACAGTGGGAAGCTTTGCATGTTTGAACTTGGCAGATTTTCACCCTCAACTGCAAAAGTATCTGTATCTCTTCCCCGGACTGAACTAGGGATATTAAGCTAACATGTAAATCAATATTCCAGCAGCTAAAAAAAAATGGGGGGCATGAATAGGAAAAAGAGAACCATTTCAGCTGATATCAGGTCAGTTATGTGCTCTAATTACAGGACGTTCTGACTGATATCAGCTTTCTTTTTGTTAACCACAAAGCTGCGTCCCGTCCCGGGAGGTTAACTGTTCTGTTACAGTAACTGGTTTTATCTTACATCTCAAGTACAGAGCCATCGACAACAGCAGCCGTTGTGGGTAACAAGGGCGTGTCTTTGCTAAATCCTCTGCTGCCTTTAAAGCTTGTTTTTAGGCCTTAAATTTGAATATTTTTTTAAATAAACACATTTAGAACATGGTTCAACTTTATAAGTGTACAGACAGTATAACTCAGCAGGAGAATTAATCACAAAATGTGACTTTTTATGACAACAAGTACTTGAGAGTTTGCAGGAAGCTGTGGTCCTGATGGACGGCTCCGTGTGACGGGTCAGCAGTAGTGTTGAGATAATTCTCTGAGTGCAGCGAGACTTTGACCTGTGACAGTTGGACTAGACGTTAGGTTAATCCAGGGCATGCAAATTCTCAGATGTGCTTGGAACAGCTGTCTCTGTCGTTCTCACGGCAGGTATTCGATCATTCTTGGCTAACTGACTGGGAGCTGAAGCAGTGTCCTGTACTTAAAGCTGCCGAGCTGACCTCTGTAGTGTGTCTGTTTAAAATGTGTCAAATGTTAAGAATAGCACCAGGCTGTCTGAAAAAGTCGGGAGAGGGTCACCAAAAGGCTGAAACAATTTGCGGTACAACAGAGAAACAACTGACGAACACTTTGCAAATAATTGGGTTGATTGGCAGCAGGTCAGTAACGTGATCGGGCACAAAGAGATCGTCTCAGAGGGGCGGAGAAGCGTAGACGGGCAGAGGTTCACCAATATGAAAAAACTGTCTACAAAGTGTGGCTGAAGCAAAATGCCAAACCCAGAGCAGGTGGAGGTGAAAGTGGAGATTTCTTTTTTATGATGGAACAACTTTGTTCCTTCTTATCCCTTTTGTTAAAGCTCCTTTATCTTTATTGTTTGCCGCTCACCTTGCTGACCTGCACAGGTGAATTCATGGCTGCATCATAACTAAAGTTAATTCAGTATCATCATTTCCCAAAAGTTAATCCTGAATGTGTGTGAGTGCAGTTTGGTAGCCTTAAACACTGCTAGTTCTAAATGATCACATAAAAAATAAAGCGTAAGCCTGTTTTTTTTCTTCAGTGTGTTTTTATCTGCTGATTACTAAATGATTTTATAGGCTTTGCGTCCCTGCAGCTAACAGAAAACGACCTGGGAGAGCTGAACACAGAATGGAAAGTTGGCAGGAAAGAGGGGAATGCAAGGTGAAGATAACATGCAGGTTTGCTGTAGCTGGGGGTGATAAACCCAGCTAGCTAAATAACAGTTTCAGCAGCAGGCCATCAAGGTGACTTTACTGTATCAGCAACCAGCTGGAAACCTGGGCGGTGCATTATTGCTGACTGGCACTTCTATTAGAATAGGGTTTGTAAAGTCTTAAGAAGTTAGTTGAAACAAAAATCCATCATGTGTGCTGCTCGGTTGGTAGCCTCAGTGCGGTTTCATACCGTGTGTGTTGCATCCTCTCGTGTGTCTTTTCTAGCCTCAAGTCCTCGCTGTTGGCCCTCTTCTCCTGCACCCTCGTCATCTCGCTGGTGTTTGCCATCATACCTCTGTGCCACCATGTGATGCTGCTGGCCGTCGCCATGGGGCTGGCCGGCAAAGCCATGGGGGTGATCGACACGGTCGCCAACCTGCAGCTGGTGAAGCTGTACCAGAAGGACTCTGCCGTGTTCCTGCAGGTCAGAGATGGTGGTGTGTGTGTGTTGTGTATGTGGGCACAGTGAAAATATCACCAGAAATCAGCACCTGCACATTCAGTTTGTTTGTGAGTCCTTATCACACTGTCATTGACACACCAGAGCAGGCTGATAGGAGGGCTGCACGATTATGGCCAAAATGATAATCGGCGACTTTGTTCATTATTGAGTGGTAGTTAATTAATTTTAGTGACGCAAAGTGTTTTTTATTGTGTTGTCATGGAAACTTCACACCTGTACAAATCTGAAATAAAGACGGTCTTCCCTGTTCGCCTAAATTCAGCACATCTCTTAGAAGACAAACACAGAATAGATTAAAAGGGCAGCATGACAGATGTTTACTTTGACTACACAAGCATTATGCAGCAGCAGGTGATGGATCATAGGTACTGATTTGTAAATAACTCTTTGCAACTTCACTTGTGCAAAAAATCCGAAGCATTTCCAAACAGTGGATGATGCTCTTCAGCTTCTGCTGTGCCGGTCAGCTCAGGAGAATGAATACAAAATAACCTGCAGTTGTGTAGCCAATGCAGCCGTTCTAAAAATGGTAAAAGTGGTAAAGTGAGAAGTATGTTCTCAGTAGTAGTCTTTGATATTTCTCACACTCAGACCATACAGATCCTCCTGATTTTAAACCTGTCAAACTGTGTTAAAGGCTTCATCATATGGAGACCCGTGCACGTGTCTCTCTCTAGGCCTTGCATTTCTTCACAGGCCTGGGGGCACTGGTCAGTCCCCTGGTGGCTGATCCCTTTCTGGCAGATGACAACTGTGTGCTGGGGACTAACCTGACCACCAACTCATCGTCTCCCAGTGACGTCCAGCACCTCCGCAGCAGCCTGGCTGCCCATGGAGCAGCACTGCACAACATCTCCCACTATCACCTGTACACCGAGGGGGTTGTCGTCACCAGGGTGTCGTATGCTTTCTGGATCATGGCTCTAATCAATGTGAGTTCATGCCAGTACTGCATGTAAATCAATATAGATAATGCTGGTACATGCTTACACAATGCATGATCTTGTAAGTGAATCTATGCGTGCTCTATTGTGCATTCGTTGTGAACAGAAGGTGACAGCAGGTACAGACAGGTGTGGCTCTGTGAGCTCAATGACTCGTGGCATAAAGTCAATCTCCTGTTTGTCATTGCAACTGCCTTCTTTGTGCAGGTGACATGTTTGTCTGAGTGTTAGCCCGGGGTTTTAGTTTGGCAGACTCTGCATTCATCATTACTTATGATGACAATGAGCTCGTACTTGAGACAGAGCTGAGATCTGGAAATGTGATATCAGTGCTGGCAGGCCAAAGGGCCAAAGATGAGCAGTCAAACAAGGTAACAGTATCCAAAGCACCGTGAGTGAAAGTCGGCACAGTCCAGCTGCTCTCCAGGTTAAACAAAGACTGAAAGCCCAAAGGCTGGCATTTTAACTCAGCTTAATATATAATATTAAAATCAATATAATAGCTACCTGAATGCACTTCGTAGCCTCGGACAGGCACAGGAATTTAAGTCCCTGAATGGGAGCTCTGCCATGCCATTGTCTTCTGGAGAATTATAAATGCAGTCATGGTAAAATCCACCGTTTTCTACTTGAGCACTCAAAGCCTCACCCACCCATTCACACGAGCCCTTTTCTCGACACCTGTGTGCCTATCTTACCTGTGGATTACTTTGGCACGTGGACTGGAGCGGCCAGCGATCCAACCATCAACCTTTTGATCAGTAATTGACCTGCGCTAATTATATGGCTTGGCTGTGTGGTACAGACTTGGTGAGTGACCCACAGAGTTTATGGATGCAGCTTTTGAACACCTTAATGTTTGCTAAACTGCTTAAGTTGAAACATCAAAATGTGGAGTCCAGAAACCAAACGATGATGCCACGGTGTAAATAAAAAAGCTCTGAGCCGTTTAGATACATTATCTGTGCATTACATTAAGGTTTTACTGCTGAACTCTGGTCACATGACTTCAGAGTCCCGGCACTGCTGAGCAGCCGTCTAAGACAGCACAGTAAGTAACAGTGAACAGTGTTGCAAGTGTCATTAGATTTCTTTTAAATGCTGAATGTGTGTTATTTATAATTAATTACTAGTTTAAGTAATATAATTACTTAAACATGGCCGAGTAATTAGCCGGTGATGCTGATGTTGAAGAAACAAACGAAGCAACGGTTCAGAGTCTTTGTAGGGAAATGTTTTCGTGCATTTTTCTGTCCCATAATTTTATCATTTATGTATCCCGTGACATGATTTCCCATTTAGTGCTGAGCAGTTTCACATGAAAATGGAAGTTAATGGTATAATAGCATTTGCAAATATTGGCTTCAGGCTCTAATATAAGTTGAGATGAATCAACTTTCACGTGACATTTTCAGTCTGAAGCAGAGAAAAGCACAGACGAGAGGCTCACAAATTGAATCAGCTGACAGGAAGTTTTGCCTGTTCGCTCGGCGAACAATATTCTGTGTGTGTGTGTGTGTGTGTGTGTGTGTGTGTGTGCTGGCAGCTCCCCGTCCCAGCAGGAGTGCTTGTGTTGATGTCCCATGAGAAATTGCTGCCTTGCTCCAAACGCAGTCCACGTCTGCTCGAGGACAGCACAAACCCCAGTGGGGACGCTGACCAAGGTAACGCACGCATGTGTTTGTGTGACCACTGTGTTTGTGTGAAACTACAGGCCTCTGAGTGTGACTGTCTCTCCAGGGCATGGGAGTGTTTTTGTGTGCTGTAATGCTGCCAAACTCCGGGATCGCCCTGCAACTTTCTTCATCATCCACGCTCTAGGAGGAGCTATCCTCTTCATCACAGATGGGATTATAGTGAGGCCACACACACAGTTACACGTGAACATTTTACACTTTGCTATAGTGTTTGAGGTGAGAAGGCCAGGTGAACATGCTGGCCTTACTTGTAGCAGCTAAAATAATAAACTTTAGGACTAGAGTTTGCTTCAGAAATATCACCGAGGACAAAGAATTGAGAGGCGGTTGGTCCAGATGACATACCTGTGCAGGTGTGGAGATGTCTAGGAGGGAGGGCAGTGAACCTTGTTCTTACCCGATTATTTAACACAATCCTGGAGAGTGAGATGTCTGAGGAATTGGGAAGAAAGTGCACTGGTGCTGATTTTCAAGAACAGGTGATGTGCAGAGCTGCAGTAACTGCACAGGGGTTCTGCACCATGAAGCTGTGTTCAGAAGCAAGGTGACCACCAGTGACTTCATTCAAAGAAAAAGAGGAAAATAACAAGGCCAGCTAAGTGCTTTTACTGTCATTCACACACATTCATACTCCAACACTTGTGTCTGAGAGCAACTCGGGCTTCAGTATTCAGTTCAATTCAATTTTATTTATACAGCACCAAATCACAACAAACAGTCGCCTCGAGGCGCTTTTTATTGTAAGGTAAAGACCCTACAATAATTACAGAGAAAACCCAACAATCAAAGCGACCCCCTATGAGCAAGCACTTGGTGACAGTGGAAAGGAAAAACTCCCTTTTAACAGGAAGAAACCTCTGGCAGAACCAGGCTCAGGGAGGGGCAGTCATCTGCTGGGGCTGAGGAGAGAGAGACAGGACAGAAGACATGCTGTGGAAGAGAGACAGGGATTATTAATAAGTAATGAGAAAATGCACAAGTATCTTGCCAAGGATACTTTGGCACAAAGCCCGGAGCAGGCAGGAATTGAACCAGCAACCTGCTGATTGGTAGGTGACCTGCTCTACCTCCTGAGCCACAGCCACATCATCTACAGATCTAGGAGTCAGCACAAAGCAGTACATCGACGTACCATCAGCATAAAAAAATGAAAGTTTGCACTTGTGACATCATGATCTTTATTATACAGCATTATATTCTATTTTATATTGCTCCCATGTTGCATTTATGGGGATAATATCCTGTCTGAGGAAATTGCCTCCATAAAATCCCATTCATAAATGTGCTAAGAAAGCGAGCAGCATTACCACTAACCTTCATTAAGAAGTGCTGCTGGTTGCCTGATCTATCTGACCTCCTGTCCTGCAGGGCTCCTACGCTGGCTTCGTCTACACCTACGCCGTCTCCCCTCCTCTGCTGATGGGCCATAAGATGGCAGGCTATCTAGACAGTGTGTTCTGGGCCGCGATCACCGCAGGAAGGCTGGCTTCAATGTACTTGTCCTACAGATACAGTGCACCCCGGCTGCTCACCCTCAGTCTGGTATGAGCACACATGTCAAGGGCAAAAGTAGAGCTCAACAGGTGATCATTGAGGTCAGGCTTGTTAAAGTGATAAGACAGTTGTCTTCCAGCAGTTCAAACCAAATATTTGAACTGGGTGGGAATGCAAATGATCAGATTGGCACAAAGCCTCTCTGGACCAGGCTGCTTGTCATGCTGGATCGTGGATTGAGACCTGCATGTGGGCAGTGACAGTGTAACAGGACATGTCATCCACTCACTCACATTTCCACATCATTTTAGTCAGATTCATTCCACTCAGTTTGTCCTGCTCTGGTTGCTATGGTAAAGCAAACAAAAAAAACTTTTCAGGTGTAATTGCAGTTGCAATTGACTGTACATGCAGTGTTTTTTTTCTTCAAGTTCTTGAATTATGATGTAATTTTACTCGTAACCATGATGTCACACCTGTGTGCAAGAGAGGCTGAGTAATGTTACCGTTACTGGCTCATTGAAGTATGTGTGTGTGTGTGTTTGTGTGTGTGTGTGTGTGTGTGTGTGTGTGTATGTGTGTGTGTGTGTGTGTGTCAGGTGGGCGTCATACTGGTTCAGTGCCTGTTGTTGATCTTCTACAGCAGCTCTGTGTTTCTCTTCATTGGTACCTGTGTGTTGGGACTGAGCATCAGCAGTGTGTTCCCCTCCATGTTAGCCTACACAGAGGATATATTAGACTACAAAGGTAAATACACTCTCTCCCACACACACACACAGTCAATGTGTCACACACACACACACACAGTGCTGTGAAAAAGTATTTGCCTCCTTCCTGATTTCTGTTTTTGTTTTTTTTGCATAGTTATGAGCCTAACATCACGGTCATGGTCCAGTGTCTAATGTTTCCTGTGAAGTTCTGATTTTGGTTAAAGTTCTTTGTGGTGTTCTGGTTTCTCTTCCTGTTGTTTCCTTGTGTTGTGTTTAGATTTCCTGTAGCTTCAGAGTTCTCCCTGTGCTTCCCCTGAGTGTCCCTCCCGTGTGGTGTGGAGTGGCGTATGTGTTTCCTTGTGTGGTGTCAAGTCCACGAGATCTTACTTGGTCACTTCCTGTTTTATTTTGACATTCTCGTGTTCCCTGTGCTTTGTGTTTGGTTTTGCTTCCTTTGTGTCATTTTGTTCACCTGCCCCCAGCTGTCTCTCTTTCCCTGATTATCTAGTGTGTGTGTGTGTGTGTGTGTGTGTGTGTGTGTGTGTTTAAGGTCTCAGTGTTGTTTAGTTCTTTGTTGTGGTGACATCTGTGTTCCCCAGTTTGGTGTTTCCCCTTTTTTCTCTCAGGCTTGTTATTTTGAGTTTTGTATTTTGGGGGCCTCCAGCTGTGTGAGTTCAGCTGATTTTCACATCCTGCATGTGGGTCCCACCTGTTTGCCATACAGCCATGCATGACACTAATTGTTTTGGATCATCAAATAATTTTCATATTAGATAAAGGTTGCCAAAGTAAATAAAAAATGCTAATTTTAAATGATTTTAATAAGGGAACGAGGCTGTCCAACTCAGCTCTTTGGAAATTGAGGTTAATTTCAATAGCTGCACCTGAGTCTGATCACTGCCAGACCTGCTGAATCAATCAGTCAGTGAAGTAGAAGCTGCCTGACAAAGTGAAGTTGGCTAAAAGATCCCAAAAAGCAACACATTGTGCCACGATCTGAAGAAACAGCTGAAAAACAAAGTCACTGACGTCCATCAGTCTGGAAATGGTTACAGAGCCATTTCTCAGGCTTTGGTACTCAAGTGAACCACAGTGCTGAAGCTTCCCAGCAGCAACCAGCCGACCAAAATGACTCCAAGAGTGCATCAGTGACTCATCCAGGAGGTCACAGAAGAATCCAGAGCATCTGAAGAACTGCAGGCCTCACTTGGCTCAGTTAAGATCAGAGTTCACGATTCAAGAATAAGAAAGAAACTGGACAAAAATGGCGTCCATGGTGACTGTATGTAGGTCTCAAAGTGGTCTCACCTGAAACCTTGTAATGACCCACACCTTTTTTTTCACAGATTGGCTCGTGATGATGCACATGATCAATAAGTGGGTCACTGACCACCTCAAAGGGGATAACCCCCACTATAGTTTAAATACCAAAGGCTCTCCACCTTTGGGCTTTAGAATTGAAGAAGCCTCTTGGATGTGAGCTCAAACACCTTTTAAAACCACAGGTCCAGTTGCCTTTTTTTTCTCCAACCTCTTGATACTATCATAACCTGGATCACTGAGAATCTACACAGGCATATTTCCAAGGTGAAAACCACTGCTGACCCCAGGACCTTGGGGAAAATATTGTGTGGGTTGACAAGGCAAAAGCTGAATTTTCTGGAAGATCTGAGTCTCGTTACTGTT
>VOQJ01012432.1:0-13820 GCA_015052665.1 Apistogramma diplotaenia
CCCATACTGGCAGCTGTCGTAAATATTTAATGTTCAATCTGAATTGGAAAAAGCAGGAAGAAAATGGGAGATTCAAGAGTCGCTCACAGCCACACAACCCCACCGGTAGCTTTAACAGACTAAAAAGGCCTGCATATTACAGCATATTTCATCTGCATTTGTTCTGTGACACAAACAATGTCATCACTGCGAGAAAGAAAACCATTACTGCCGGCAGCGACTCAGGTTTAAGCTATTTTCTTTTACATTTCAGGAAATACATTTATGATTACATTTATGATGCATTCACACACACACACACACACACACACACACACACACGAGATGTGACATGCTAAATAGTGAAGGCTGCACATACTGAAACTGTGTGCTTTGTTTCTAAGCAAAGCAAAGCAATAGTTAACATTTACGCTCGTCTAAATTCACAACGAATGCATGAAACTTGAAGGCACCAGCCTGCATCCAGCACACCTCTGCGCTGACATGCCGCGTGCATCACTGCGGGTTTGTCAGTTCACTCCTGTGTCCCTGAAGCTCCGGGAAGCAGACAATGAAGCAGGTCGTTTGAAAGGCTTGAAACTGTGGATTTCTTTACTGAGTGTGCTGTAAAAAAAATAATACATCCAACAGAAGCCTGAAGGTTTCTGTGTAACGCAGCATGACAAGGAGATGCCTTTACCGGGGCCGCACTAATGTGCAACTACAGAGTGTAAAAATGGAGTAGCTGAGGCATCAGCTGTCACCAAAAGCAGGACGGACACAAGAAAACAAGCAGAAGCAGCTCACATGTTTACCATGAAAACAGAGGCTGGCCCTACATCTTCTCTGGTGTATCCAAGAGCACAGTGAGGGCCAGAGAGCATTTTATGTCCATCTAATAAAACAGCTCAGATAGCTTTTTTCAAAGCTGGAACACTAACATGTAACTATGGCACACATCTGGAACAGTCCAGAGCAAACACTTCAGCTGGAACAATGATGCACCGGCACAAACCGCCTGTGACAGCAGAGGTACAAACCTACAGTGGATGCTGGCTCTATGTAGCTTTGACAACTGCTGTCATGAGCAGCGCAGAGCTGCCGTCTATCAGTTTGTATCTCGCTCCCTGCTATGGTACCACCTGTCACACCCAAATCCACAAATCTGTGTCCACAATTCTGTATCAGAAGGACAAAGAAAAAGGAGCAATATTCAAACTTTTTGATTTCTCTTTGATCAGCATGCCCAGGACTTGTTTAGCCTCACAGTGATGCTGCTGCTGCGTGCGAGGAAAACCTAATTACTATGAAACTGAGACATTTATAAAAACTAAATGATTATTAATAGAAGATTAAGAAAATTGACATTCTGACCTGAGAGTCAGATATGGAAACGCGTTTACACTCCACTGTGGGCCTGCGAGGGGAGATGTGTGTCCTCTCCTGCAGAGACAGCTTCCTTCCAGTCAGGTGAGGCCGTGCTGGAAGAGGCCGCTTGGCCTGAGCCACGTCCTGCTGAGCACCACCGTTCCTCGTGCTGCCGGCAGCTGAGCCGTCTGAATCTTTTGTTGTCATGGCGGCCATGATGTCTGAGAGACCGCTGGTCTGTGCAGAAGAATTTAGATCCAGCCTCTCACAGCCAGCGTCACTGCTCATAGCCATGGCGGCTAAGGAAGCTGTGCAGAAACAGGTGGCGTGGAGCGTAAGAGGGCAGCGCCTACCAGCATCAACGTGGCCCCGGCCAGCTTGCAACGTTCAGGGTCTCAGCAGAGCTGGAAAGAGGGGAAAAAAGGTCAGTGAGATGCTGTAAGAGGAGCTGAACTATGCACACTTTTGAGGTTGATTTGCTCACTAATTCCTCTGCACGAAGCACATCTTCAGTCTGTCTATCTGCCAATAAGCTGCAGAGATAAAAATGTTGTGTTCATAAACATTTGCAAAGAACCGTAACCATTGTTCTCAACCACGGGTTTCACCTCTTTCTGTTCACAGCATGTAAGTTATACCTGCAGACTAGAACCAGGGCTCTGCACCTTACCTGGACAAAGGAAACAGACCCCACCTGGGCATGAAATTATCCAAAGAAGATCATTCCTATATGGTTAATCATTGTTGCTGAGTCCCTTAAATTAAAGTCTACACTTTAGTCTCTTCTGGGCTGCTTAAATTTCAAGTCTAGTGCTTTGGTGTGCAGAGGAATAATGACAACTGCACAGTGGTCCACAAACTTTAAGAAGTGACTCAGAAAATAGCATCCTTACAGTCTTAATAAAAGCAGAAGGGTCAAATGGCTCAGTCGGGACATTTCAGAGGGTATTAAAGGTTTGTCACTGATCAAAAAAACGACTGTAAACCAAAAGCTAAAATTTAATCAAGCAGCCAGTTAAAATAGGAAATGTCATCACTGTGTGGGTGGATGGGCTGGTGGTTCATGTGCCCATATATTCAAATTAATGTCTTCATTATAAAAGCAACCCTTTCAGTGAAAAGCTAATTATGCTTCATGCTTTTGGTCTCCTTGTGTCCCAGTCAAATGCATGTAGGCGGACCAACACAAAGAAATGCAAACAAACGAAAAAAAAGACTCGATGCACTGTGTGAATATACTACTGTATGTGAATGCATAGGCAAACATTAGTGGGATTTCTTTATTTGTGTTTCCTCTTTCAACTCTATTGAAAATGTAGTCATGGGCAGATTGCTGCGAACAAAAAAAAAAAAAAGCTCTGTTCAGATTTCCTGGAAGGACAAAGAGATGCCTAACCCACCCAACCAAGTTAAAAAAGGGCCACTTAAGTCTATAATTGTCAAACACTCTCTATGTAACAGTGGGAATCAAGAGAGTTTCCATCCTAAATGGACCACCTGGGTCTGCATATTTGCCATGAAAAGACGTAGTATGAAGGGAGACGATGAAGCCAAAGAAAGTCACATCTGAGGTGATGAGTAAATGGGCCACGTAATGCTATTCCTGAAGTGTGTCAGGAAGGTAGAAGCTTCATAGTCAAAAATAACACAGTGTTCCAGTTTGTCCAGGTGTGCCTTATTGGTTCATGCAGTCACACGGACAGGCCTCAGTTTCAGCTGCTCAGCGCCAACACGGAAACTTATCCCAGAGGGACGTCAGTCTCACTTTGTTGGTTCATCACTGTGGTTCAGACCTGTGGCGTCTCCCTTTTTAACGTGACACACCGGTATGGTGCTATTACACCAAATGGAACCGCTCAGCCATTAGCTGAAGCTGTTTAAGCCTGTTAAAAAAAAGGGAGCCCCTTTTTTTTAACAGATGACTTACACGTCTCGTGGGATACATCCTGGAACTTCTACTGTCTTTGGAATGTCGCAGGAAGCTGGAGCACGTGATGAAAAGGAACAGTGAACAGTGAAAACACACAACCCAGAACCTTCATTTTCCAAGATGACGGTGCTAACAGCTGCACACATAATAACAAAATAACAACAACATAATAACCAGAGAAGGAGTTTTCAAAATAAAAACCAACAACAAAGCACAGCTTACACCATTTCATTTCCAGTCTGCCAGGTTTGGAAAGAAAGTTGCTTCATGTAACGACTGCAGAAGTTGTAGTAAAGCAGTTTGAGCCACGATGGCAAAATCGCCACAATATCTGTTCTTAACGGCTTGACGATGTGAAGTGGCAACAATAACATCATCCACAGGACTGTCATTTGTTTTAGAACATCTTATTTAATTTTTATACTCTGACTCAGCGTGGGAAAACATCCGTTTAAAAAAAAAAGCTGATTTATCACAATTCAGAAACACAGAGATGACCACAGCCAGTCTACAGAGACAGCAGCCCAACCAGAGCCCGTGATATAAATACACTCTGGAAGTTGTGATGAGGGAAGTCATTTCTCCCTGCTGCGATATACCGGCTCTCACAGTTCCCTCCACGGTCTCTGCTTGCATGAATAACAGTCACTGTTCATACAAATACAGTGCCCTGTCATGAATGCCTATGACATACATAGATTTTTTTCCATGTGTCAGAGCCAACTTTGTGCAAGTCACACACAAACACACATTCGAATTTGCATATTTCCAGTTCCTGATATTCAAACTATGTAAATTACAAGTACAGGGGGAAAAAAGCCCTTTTAACTTCCAGCAGAGATGGAGAAATGCATTGTCTGCCTCCTGACTCATTAAGAAAAACAGAAAGGATCTGTCACACTTTGCTTTTTTCTCATTGCAACTACTGATTATGTGTCTCTTGAAACGGGTTCTTTCCACTGCAGTGTGTGTGAGCAATATCCTGGCAGAAGTGGGAGGCAGAGGAGAAGCAGTGGTCTGGTTATTAATTTTAGCTGCACTGCGACTTATTTGTTCACAGAAGCAGGTAACCACCACACATTTACATAACGCAGGGCAGTGGGTTATTAGCTTTAATAATTCCCTTTCACATATAACCTTTTTTACTCGCTGCATCCTTTCATATCGGCAGACAAATGATTTAAGATGACATTTTCTCCTCTTCACAACACAACCATGACAAGTCGTGGCTGGCACGCTGCTAGATTAAAGTTCCCACAAAACGTAAGTGTTTATTTTTTAAAATTTCATCTTCCCGAATAAGAAATGGAGGGTAGAGCGGTCCCAACCAGCGACGCTCCGATATGCGACTCATCCAAACGTACAATCGCTGCAGTTTTACGGCACATTTGTGTTCTTAACTTTGGTCAGTGTTAGAAATATTAAAAATAAATGATTTCTGTGTGGTAGAATTACATCAGATGTTGTATCTTGCCTGCACGGTCAAACTACAAAGAGGAGCAAAGTTCAGATCATTTCATTCGTTTATAGTTACAATGATTAACACTATGAGAATCATACCTGGGAAAAATGTGCAAAGAATAAAGTCTGGGATTCCTTCAAGGACCATTGTTGGATGATGCATCCTCCAGATATTAACTTGAGCAAGGTAGATAAACTGCCATGGAAACCAATGCATGTAGGAGGAGTTATCATACAGTGTACATATACAATAGCTGATGTTAGAGCCAAGTTGCACTGTGAGGCTTGTAATGAAATTCTAATGTTAGTGAAAACTTAGTGCGTTGGTGCCAAAAAGGCTTGTGAGGTTTTTGTTTTGTGGTTTTCGGGGAAGCTGAAGGCCGTCTTTGTACCCCAGAGGGAAAGTCTAAGCTTTTCATGACGAGAATTTGTGGTTCATTTCTTTCTCATAGGGGCGGGGTGAATGATTGTTGGTGGTGTAAAGCTTGTCAATTCTCACTGTGGACTAAAGATGGCAGCGACAGATGGAAAAGAGCACCGCGTGCCTCTGAGATCGTCTAAAATCCAACACCCCCGTGCACCCCGAGGCTCACATCAGCTGCCTCGACTCCAAACAGGGTGACTCCATCTATTTTCTGCTCAATCACATCTGCTTTGCATGAAGGTTTTATGGTCCAGAGTTTGGACGTGTCTATTTGCTGTGAAACTGTACCTCTCTGTGTGGGAAAAAAAAAACCCACTTGTTTTTTTTTTTTGCAATTTGAAATTTGAGGCAATGTTTGAACGTGAAAATCTCAAGAAAATCTGAACATTTCACTGGCCTTTCTCACCATCAAGATGATTCAGCATCTGCATTTGGATTTGAGAGAAATACATTAAAAAAAATGCAGTTCGTTTGGAAAATATTGATTTGAAACTCGTGTATTCCTGATGTGGAAGCATTGAATTCCATGTTTTGTAGAAAACAGACCAAAAAAGTGAGCTTCATGAAGACCAAGATGGAATAAAGTGTTCTACCATTAATGGAAACACTTGCTTTGATTAAAAGCTCTGCTGCAGATGTAAACCTCAATAATTAAAGCTCAATGTTTTTCATTAGGTAAACAGTTATAGGAAAAACAGCCTGATTAAACTAGAATGAACCTTGAGAAGCTCCACAAAGTATGAAGGGCTTTTAATGGATTCTTTCATTTCAGTTTAGACTGAAAGGAGCTTCAGCGGTGCCAATTACAGTAGGAAGGGAGCACGGGATGTAGACAGTGAACAAATGAATCCATTTGGCTTCCATTAGTAAACCACTTTCACCCTTAACCTGCCTTCAATTTGTCTTCCGTGTGATTCGGTTCTGAGCGTAGACGGCAAACGCAGACATCCAAGGCCAAAATCAACGTGAAATCCTGCAGGAGAGGAGAGGAGAGAGCGTGGAGCAAACTACTGCACCCAAAGATCCGCTCGCCGTCGTGGTTTTTGTGTAACGGTTCAGCTTATTTTATTTTGGTTACCTCATCTGGTGAAGCGCAAAGAACACGACATGGTACCTATTCAATACATGTGACCTGCCCGATGTGCTGCTGGGGTTTTCTGAAACACACTTTTGTATACATCTATATAACTCCTGTAGAAGGAGGTGCTGAGAGCGGCTGTGTGTTCAGAGAGCATGTTTACCTCTCAGCTCCTTTAAATCTAAGCAGCACCGAACTACATGCTTCACTCTCTTCTGCAACGGATCATTTCCAGTGACGAGTAGCAGCTTGGTTAACATGTCAGGATCAAATGCAATCAAATTTGATTGTTCCTCTGATCACCAAAGTGTGACTGGAGGACAATTTGCATTAAAATGACTTTTTTTTTTTTGGCATTTGCAGCATTCATTAGAAACAGTGGACAAATGTGTTGGATTCTGCCTGGTTTGCTGGAGGTCTAGGCCCGCATGGTGCCGCTGACAAAGTGTGAAGTTCTCATGCGGAAAGAGCAGATACGGTATCGATGGACGGCACACTGTGAATGCCTCCACTGTTTCTCCTGTGAGAATTAAATCGTTTTTTTTCCTTTTCAACTACAGTCCTTCTGAAGGTGAGAACAGAGGTTTTTAACACTGTAATTTCAATCACTGAAGCTGGGCACTTTTAATCTGTGGGGATGGATCAGGTTTGAAGCCTGCCTCAAGTGGATATTAGAGGGACTGCAGATGTTGGCTTCATTTTTCAGCCTTGGAGCCTCACGCGTGCTAATAAGCAAGGTGAATATGTGAGTATATGCTTATGTGAAAGGAAAGTGAACTGAAAAGTGGAACTGGCCAGGTGTTGGGACAAAAAAAAAAGAAAGAAAATGATAATCATCATCACCATACATTATGTTACTATAATAAACACAGTGAATTTGTTTGTGCTGAGCTAATATATAAAGCTATTAAATTTACCTGTCAGTGCGTCTACACGAATCTGAACCGAGCTCAGGTCACACAGAGTCATCTGACATCTTTTATAAATGATTACAGACAGCATGGTTCGCTTTTAAAGAGGTCCACTCGACCTGTGTGACACAACCTTGACTGGAAGAAATCCATGTGCGGTGTGTTATGCATTTGCTTTTCACTCCATTTCTGCAACCATGAATAACTTGAATGAAGCGTTATTATGTGGGAAAAAATCAGGCTCTCTAAGATTCAATATAATCCTCCTATAGCCCAGGTGTTTATGCTGGTCCTGCACAGGAGTCTTACAGGTCACAATGAGTTGTCTGGACCTGCCAAATTTTCATGTTTATTTCACTCATTTACAGTCAGAATTCATAATCCATGATATCCATGTGGCAAGGACAGTTCACTCCCTGGCTCTGACCTGTTTGACCTGCTGCCCTCCGGCAGGCGCTGCAGGTGCATCAAAGCCAAAGCAATAACCACCCTGAACTCTCACACACACAATGGTTAAGAGAACTGAAACGGGCTATGTGTCATCTCAGGGTGTGAATTACAAGTTGAATCTTTGAGCGTTGGTGCTGCAGAGCTGAGACACGGTGTGCACAGTCACTCTGAACTGTTGGACCACTGACATGCAGCTGCCTGGGATCTTGTTACGCACCATTAGTATCTTAGTCCTAATCAAAAGTTAACATCAGTGCTAGCAGGACCATTATAGTAGACTGAGCTTCATCACCAGCGTTCACACCATTAAAAAGCATTCAAAGCTGATTAGAGGACAAATGTCAGTAATAACTGGGTGTCTAATTAAAGGGCACTGTAATCAAATTAACTTAATTTGTACAATGAAATCTGCTAAATGGACAATTTGAGCACATTACTGTCACAGTTACCCATCAGTGCAGATGCTGCTGTGCCAAGCTGCTGACATAAATATCACGAAGATCACGCCTGCAAGCAATATTTGTTCTTAGTTTCTGACCATTTTAATGTCAAGCCAATTAGAAATAGCAAGAACGCAGTGCTCATCGTCCTGTACTGGGAATACTGTGCAGGAAAAAACAGACATTATGTAGTTAAGTTTATGAGAAAATCGCTAATTAAAGTGTGCCAGGCTGTGAGAGTCTTGTTAAAAGAAACATCAATGAACAGCGCTTAAATTAAAGAGGTATTCCCCTCCTGCGGTGCCACTCTCCTCGATCCTACAGGTTGGTCAGGTGTTCCTCACATCATCTTCTGTCATATTTCATCTTCCTCAAATGGAGGATAGGTGGCATTCACTGCTGAGAGGAAAACGCTAGAACAGGACGGATGGAAAGGCTAGAAGGAGCATTCACTGTCTGCTACCCATGACTCATGGAGCAAACCTATAGGATAATATAGTGATCCAATAGGTGCTATCCTGTGGTATCCTATAGTGTATCCTACAGGTATACACTAAATCCCTCAGAGGCACAATATCCCAGCGATCTCTTTCCCTTCTCATGGCTTACCTGTGTATGCACACACACACAAACACACACACACACACCCTTAATAATAGTAATAATAAAAAAAAACATTACGGGAGACTTTCATTTTCTCCTGTACACACATGAAACTTTTCCCCACGTTCCACCAGCAGTTGCTGATGATTATTCCTGATCATCTGAACCGAGCGAGCATCATTTGAATGAGGCTGAGCGTGCAGCACCTTAAGGGCCTGCGGAAAGTGCAAGAGTACTTCGTAATCAGCCAACAACTGCAATCAGGGGAAATTCTTGTCACTGTGAGTGATGAATATATTTTCTGTCCAAGAGAACTTATTCTCGGGGACAACAGCAGATGGACAATGACACGTCAGTCTCACCAGAATCAGCAGCGCTCACACCAGCAGCGACAGGAAGGAAACCGCGGCCACAGACACTGCACTGACCCACTGCAAGCTCCCTTTGAGAAAAGTGTGACATGTTGAAAAGTTAGTTACTTGGGTGGATCATTAACACGGGCGGAAAATTTTATGACGACGCAAAGATAACTGGCACTTGAGGAAACCTCAAGTACATTTATATATTCATAAATATATGTATTCATTCATGAATGGAAAGTCTACTAAAGGGCGATGAAGCTTGGGTGCAATGATTGAATCGTCAGTATGAAGATGAGAAAACACTGATGCAGTTTAAGACCCAAAGCAAAGAGCTTTCCAGGCCAGATCCTGACCCAAACAAATGCTCACATTTTCACATTTCTGAAACAGGAAGTTCATATCCACGAACAAAACCGCCTTTACAGAACTGAGCTTTAAACACACAGGTACTAACACTTTAATTGCAGTACTTTTCAGCAGAAAATACTCTGCAGACTGTTTACCTGGCACGGACTAATCCCTGTAACTCTTTAATTCAATCCGCGGGATTAGCAGCAGCTGTGTGAGGCACAATCAGCTGTAACCGTAAACCTGTTAAACACATCCCTGTGCATCCACTCGGCATGACGTGATGTGCTGTGAGGCAGCTCTGCTCCGCGGGGTCCACGAGCAACAATCAATCCGAGTGGACAGAAATACACTGGGGGACAATCCCAAGCTAATCCGGGCCACCCTCTCTGAGTTTGGTTGCCTCGGGCATTAATAAGCCCAGGATTACACAGGATATGAAACTCCAAGCAGGGAAGTCGGATGAGCCAATTATTTCTCCTCTGCTCACACTGACGATGAGCCTGCACCCTGCAACAAGGATGACCTTCATGGAATCTGGAAAATGTTGCCCCGACAAGGGTCTCTCTAATAATGGGATCACCCCACCCTCCCACCGACCACCTCCAGACAGATGAAAACTGACCGGCAGATTTGTATCGTGGAGGAATTTCCAGGTGGGGCCGGCTCCACCCTCTGCCACTGCTCAGGCTGGCCAGTAGTTGAACCTACTGGCTGATAACCTACTTTTAGAAGGAGTTAGCACTGGTGTGAGTCCAGTGGAGATGGAAAGTCAACACAGAAGACAAATCCAGTGCAATCGATCTTCTACCAACTAAAATTCCCACTCATGGCTCTCAAGATGATGCTGGTGATATGTGACGGTGTAACCCCGCAGAGGATTAATGTGTTGCTGTAGAAAACGTGAATCCGTGCATCTTTTCCACTGAGAGCAATACACTAAATCCCTCAAAGAGGCACAAAGTCCCAGCGATCTCTTTCCCTCCTCATCGCTTGTTGGAAGCCTCTGGTCAGGTGCAGACTGCCACATCGGCTCGGATAAACAGAGGCTGGCTGCAGCTTTCTGTCGTCTGACTACTTCAGCATCCAAATAAATAAACCTGAAGTGGAGGCAGAAAACATGAACAGCCTTCACTGTTCATTACAGACCCAACAATCTCGCATACCACACGAGCGAGTAAGCCTGATACGCTTTTGCTCCTTCACCTGCTGTCAAACAAGCGCAAGACCAGTCAAACAATGCACGACTAGAGCTCAGAGGGCCCATAAATGCCATAAGGGCAAAAATAAATGAATAAAAAATATGATGCATATTAAAATAATTTTACTGTTAAACAATCTAAATAATAAAAAGTCACTCATGAAGCTTATGGTGCTTGCAGCGTGAATGGTTGTCAGGTGGGTAAATGTCATACACTGCAGCCTGTTGTGCAGGCTTGATATTCAGAGGTGAGACAGTGGTGCATTAAGTAAAGACAGGTGTTCTCCTTCCACGGCACATAGCCGCATCAATACGTCTTCATGCACACAATGAGCATGACAGTGTGAGCATGTGAAGATTACAGGCATCTCAAATAGCAACGCGGCTGACATTCAGGGCCTCCGACTATGAATAATGATCTAATGAACACGACTGGCTGCACACTGCACTTGACATGTAACAGAGAGTCACAGCCGTTCCTTCCTGTGATCGTGTGCATTTCACAGAATTATAACTGAAAAAGACATTTTTTTTCCCAAGCTTATTTGGTCTTCACGGGATTAAAAACATCAAAACAAATGGCAGTCGTTGAGCTGCTATCTCTCTGGAACAGATTCCTTAATGTGCATTTGATGTGACCCAAAAAAAAAAGCGGACGTGAAAACCCTTGCAGAAACAGGTGGTCACGCTCTTTGTCTGAGGAAAGGTCACAGGAGTGAGCACGCTGCTGATATCAGAGAGGGAGCAAATGTTTAGCCCTGCAGCCCTTTGATGACTTAATTACGTTACCCCCAAAAGGCTGACTATCGCTGTTTCGCTTACTTTAAAGCTCTTTTTACTGAAATGGTATTCAGCATCTTTTAGGCTTTGTGCAACTTCGGCTGAGAAATTCTTTAAAAAAAAAAAGACAAAAGGTTGCAAATCAAAGTCAAAAGTCATCAGACACACATTTGAATTCTAGAACCAAAAGAAAAATCTGCAACAATTTCAACGATTTTAAGTGATGTTTTTTAGCAAACATGCCTGAAGATAAGATCTTAATAAACTGAATAGATGAATAATTATGAACAAAAGGTAATTACAGGTACAGTTACTACAATTAGGCAACCTTATGCCTTATCAATACTCAATTTCTCCTTTATTGAATTTTGCTGGTGGCACTGATTGTTGATTTATTCTCCATCCCATCGCGCTGGCCACGTCTTTCATCCCTCTGCATCAGGGACGGTTTATTCTTGAGAAATGGAAGAATTTAAACCCTAAAGGCTGCAAGTCTCCTTCTCCCTTCATAAGTAATGTTAGCAGCATTGAAGCATTGAAGAGTCTCTTATTCTCCACCCTCATGCAAGCTACAAAGAGAAACTTTGATGCTGAAGCCTGAAGAGAGGAGCTGAGGTTGGTCAGTCCTCCGTAACTCTCATAAAAATAGGCTTCCTTCTCAAAAGGAGAGCACTGGTGTCAGCTGGCCCAGGGTTACATGCTGCTCTTTACTCCTCCAGGTTTTCATCAAAAGACTACCAGTTCTTTCATGCAGTTCCGTCATCCCCACAGAATGATATTTATACACAGCGACTGCAAGTACGCCTGAGCAGAAATAGTAAAGCGTGTCATATAGAGAAGTTGAAGAGTGGGGTTCTGTCAGGAGATCTTAGCACAAGTTTAAGCTGCCGTTCTTTAGCTGGCAGAACTCGGCTGAAATCATAACCATGTCTTTGGCCACGAAAATTGATTCCTCCCCCTGCAATGCTGTTAGCATAAGCCATAGCAGACAATCTGCCAGAGACGCCTCCACTGCCACTGCACAGATCATTTACAGAAGCGGGGAAGGTATACAGTTTTTTCTGGAACGTGTTAATTTGGGATTTAAACGTCACAATAGAAGGAGTCCTGAAGAAATTGTTAGCTGTGGGATAAATGAACTCTGAAGTTTATCCCAAGGACGACGTGAATGTCTGAACCAAATTCCAATCAGTGCTGATTAGCTATCACTCCAAACCTCTGTGGGGCAGGAGGGAATCCACAGAATTCAGTCTGCAGCAGTGTGCTGGGCTGACTGCCACAGTCGCAGTAGACTACAGGTGCAACACACAAAATGCACTCTTGCATATTTTGAAAGATTGAAAATCAGATGATTGCAATTAGTACACATTAGGACCCTGCACCTTAACAAACATGCTGTGTTCTAATGATCAGGGCCTGCAAAGCAGACGCCTCCACCTACACTGACAGGGAACCAATCCATTCATTTCGATGGGCTGGTTCCACGTCAAACACCCCCTGTTCAGTGCAAAACGCACCTGGTCCTAAGAGAAAAAAAATATCAACATTATTTAATCCAAAGCCACCCATGTATCACTTGAAACTCAATGTAAACAAAGACAATACCATCTGTTAGTGCCCATCTTATTACTACTACATGTTTCACATAGCTGTCACATGTAGGTTGGGTGGCAGAAGCTTCTGTGAGCGTGTGGGCATTCACTTGAAATAACTTGAGATATGCATGAACTATTTTTAGCTTTGTATCATTTCATTTTAAATTAGGATCTCCCTGTACACTGTCAGCCCCTCTTGAAGGAAATGAGATGATGTAAAAACGTGGAACAGGTGGCTAACGATGAAAGCAGGTAGGGCTTTCACTGCGTGCAGTAAAGCCGAAGGTGTTCACTGTGACGAGAGTCACGGAGGAAGAGCTGATGTGATGTATGTGTGTATGTTTTCACCATAGATCAGCGTCATATATATATATAATGTATATAATGTTCAAAGAAAATATGAATTTCTTTCAAATGACAATGAAGTCAGGTTACCAAGCCAAACCTTTCAGGAAGATCTAAGACCTGAGGAAAGCCACAGAAGCATGCAAATCAATATTTTATTTCCTAATTTTTTTTTACTTCTTGCAGAGGGTCTCATGCATGCTGGTGTCTCGTACACAGACTAATGAGAACGAGTGAGAAGTGCAAGTGGGGTGGAGTGCAGGCTTGCACTCGGATGAGGTTAACTGAGAGATGTGAGAACCCCCAGAGTCCTTACTGCTCGTGCTTTGAATAATAAAGGCCAATATGCAGATATAGCTGTGTACCAGACACGGAATGAACTAATGAGGACCTATGTGTATTCATGAATTTGCTTTCAAACCCCCCCACAGACACCTACACACACCGCCAACACCCCCCCCCCCCCAAAAAAACAAAACCAAAAAAAAAAAAAAAAAAAAATAAAAAAAAAAAAAAAAATAATACAAAAAGGTTTTTATTCGTAA
>VOQJ01012432.1:13840-24473 GCA_015052665.1 Apistogramma diplotaenia
AACCAAAAAAAAAAAAACACAGCACTTAAAAGTTTCATAATCATCTTCCTGTTAGGTTGTTGACATTTAAAATGTAATTTAGAATATAAAAAGGTTCGAAGGTGAAAGGTCATCTTCAAGCTGATGTTATGGTCACGTTGCATGGAAGCAGAAGGGATTACAGAACGTCTTTGCCGATGGGCATCATCACAGTCATTAAGCTTAAAGATCAGCGTTCACTGACGGATGAGCACTATCATTTACTGAGCCCTGCAACCAGCGGCTGAAGAGAAGTTCTTTCAAGATACGTGCTCGTGATACTGTTTATGATTTTTGAAAAAATATTTTTTACTTACATCTTTGCTTCACCATTTAACCACAGGCCAAAGTGTCAGTAGAATAGAATAGAATAGCCTTTATTGTCATTATACAGCTGTACAATGAGATTGGAGGGCCACTCCCATTCGGTGCATAGGCTAAGATACAGAGTAAATAAAAGGTTACAAGATATGTACATTAAAAATAGTGGTGGTAATATGGGTATATACATATGGATTGATATTCAGATATTGCAGTAAACTGCTGCTACAGCTGATTAGGTGGGCAGCAGCTTCGCTGATATCTCATCAGATGCGTAATGTAACTTGTTCCTGCTTGTCTGAACATAAAAGCATCTGTGCAGGTTCTCAGTCAGCCAGATTATGGAAGTCTCAAGAGCTTAAAGTGAAACAGAAAAAAAAAAGGTGACTAGACTTTTTTTCCCCTCCTTCTCTTCAAGCTCTCAGCCAGAAAACCATATAAACACACCTACAGGGTTTGTGCACACAATGTGACTATGGGACAAAGTAAAACGTGCGGTCTAACACCCCCTGCCACTACCACCTTACGCCTGTGTGTGCCCCGGCTGCTCCGAGTGAAGGAAGTAAAAGCCTGTCGCATTTTCCCAAGAGTTTTCCAGCACCACGAGTGAGCATATTTAGACAGAGCAATTCGTTATCAGCTAATGCTAGCAAGCAGGGTTTACAACCTGCAGCCATAAACATGCACACATGCTTTCTAGTCAGTGCTTAGCAACAGACTCACAACTACCAAACTAGAACAACACAAAAACTGAAGCACATACATCTTGGGCGGGCTGGACCTCAAACATGAACACAGCTGATAGATCCAGGTCTGTGATTCAGATTAGCAGAGGTGAAGTCTCTGCTAATCTATCCATCAACCTAACTACAGTACCTACCTAACATTTAATAAAAACTCAGTGCTTATCTTTAACTATACTACACAAAATCTGTCTGTTACTGTGACTTTTCCAGTATGATCAAACAGATCAGTTCACCAAGAGTATGACCAGTCCAAACAATACTGTAGCACAGGCATGCAGCTGCTAGCTGTAGAGACCAAAACCTTGTTTGTGCATGTACAGGCATTTTAAGATGGGAGTCTGTGGGGGTGGATTTGTGCCACGTTGACAGGTGGTTCATTCAAGAAGAACGGGGAAAGAAACAATACATTAAATCAGAACAGAACCAAACAACCCGCTTTTTCTCAGTGATCTCAGCCGTGTCTGAGAGCTCACCTGTTACAATGACGTAACCCAACGCGCCGATCCATCCTACAGCACCAGAATCATTCCACGACAGTGGAACTCCACAAGAACACACTGAAAGCTCCCACAAAGGAGGCAGCACTTACCTTATTAACAGAAACACTACAGCGAGTACAGCTGCTGCTCTTTTCTCACAGCTGTAACATGAAAGCCTGCGAGACATCAAATAAAGCGCTCTCCGGTGCGGATACGAATAGGCTTGAGCTTCCTAACGTTCCACACTGGAAAACACACTCGAGATCCACGAAATGAGTTTAGTTACATCTCTAAAAACCACTGTCACTATCTGTGACAGCATTTATGTAGTTAAATCACCCACAAAATTACTCATTATGGTTGATAAACAACAACAAAGGTAACACTGAACTTCTTCCTGTAACACAGGCTCTGAGTATCAAAGCATTTAAAGCATCAAATCCCAATAATGTCTCCCCAGGTTGAGCACAGATTTCCATTCTGATCCAATCTTTATGTCTTTAAATCTTCACACACACACACACACACGCACGCACACACACACACACACACACACGCACACAGAGGTGGAGCCCCCAAACCTGATGATGATCATCTGACCTTCTCGCTGTGAGACAGCATCAAGCAATCACAAATCAAACCAACAGAAGGGTCTATTAGCTTGATGTGATCAAACGATGGCACTTCAAATGCTAAATGGACGAGTTCTTACACAGCACTTTTCTTCTCTCTGAGCTCTCTTATACAACACGTCTGCATTCACACCACATTCATACACACACTTCCATGTGTAACTAAGCTAAGTGCTTATTATCTAACATTCACACTCCAACGCTTGCATCGGAGAGCAACTAGGGGTTCAGTTCTTGCCCAAGGATACTTTGGCTTGCAGCCCGGAGCAGCCAGGAATCGAACCGCCAACCTTCCGATTGGTAGGTGACCTGCTCTACCTCTTGTCTCATTGTGGGTGACGAGGCTCAGGCCTCCATGTAAAACTGTTAAAGACTTATTAAAAACATTAATGGTATAATACCATTCAATACACACTAAGGAAAACGCGCGCGCACACACACACAAAATCCTTCTCCTCCCAGCTTTATGCAAGTGATTTCCCAGAGGGGCTGAAGGAGCTGGGAGCTGTTGACATGTCCTCCTTTTTAGTAGCTGAGCTGTTTCTCTGCTGTCGTTCCACAGCCATGCTAAAGGAAGGAGTTTAAGTCATCAGCACCTTCAGGGAGGAAAAAAAGAATGCAAGGAAAACAGAAAAGATACACATAAAACAAAATAATGAAGCAATGCAGTTTTAATCAAAGTCTATGTGGGGAAAAAAATCATAATTTTGGGCTCATTTTTCTTGGACTTTTGGTGTCTTTAGACATCACTTGGTAAAAACTGAGATATAGCAATCAGCTGTGCACATCCCCCAACGGGAGCAAACTGCAAGTTAGCCATATTCCCATGGTTGGGAATCATGCTGTGCATCCAAGTTCCATTTCTGGAATTCAATGCTCATAAGGCTGCATACAAAATGAGCCTGCAAGAGGTGCAGCTGAATTGCTCAGGAACCATACAATACATCAGCACTGCTGCATCAGAGCCGCCGGCCAACTCAGCTGAACTCACTTTAGATGCTGGCCTGCAGGGATTTCAGTCATCATACCGTCAAACAAGCAAAACAGAAACTGGTTTTCACTCCGCTGAGCAAACACCCTGCCTCACTGGACTAATTATTTAGGCTGGGGTTAAGAAGGAAGGCAGGGGATGACTCAGCAATTCTTTTGTGTGCCATTCAGGTGCTCGCTGATTGTTTTTCAAGGTGTACCACCCGAGGAGTCCGTTCGTTTGGAGGCTATCCTTCAAGACGCTTCAAAACGAACAATCCAGCCCCCGTCGCTCATAAAGAGGGATAAAACAACCTGTGAACAGGCTACAATGAGTGCTACTTGAAGCAGACACAAAGACAGACGCCAAAATTGAAAGCCACACACAAAGACAAATACTCGTTTTCTGTATTTGAACCAGAGGGAAGCCGAGTGGCTCTCTGCTGCTCTCTTGAAACAGGCAGGTAGGTCAAAATTACACCAGAAGCCCCTTAAAGCCCGGCCTGTAAAGCAAAGCTGTTAGCTACAAAGTCCATTGCTGTGTCGCTCAGAGTTGGTTGCTTGTGGACATTCCCAGCTCTTTTTGAGTTGGTAACCTTCTTCTCTCTGCTGATAAGAGGTATTCTGTCACTCTCAATCACGCTCATCAACAGTGATGAGTTTGAGCTTTAGGTCACCAGCAGTTATTTTACCTGTCATCAACCTCCACAGTCTCTCATTGCTACGTCACTGCTCTGTTCGTGTCCCTTTAGGGCTGCAATCCAAACCTAATATTAACTGGAGGTCAAAGAGTAAATCAATGGAAAGCTGCCAGCCGTCACCATCCAGTAAGACATTTTTTGAGAAGCTTTAGACCAGTAATTAAATTAATTACTTTGGAGCCACAAAATCTATTTAAGCCTTTTAGTGAAGGTAATAGCCCAGTAAGCATCAACATTAATATTATGTGTAAATAATTGAAATCTTTTAACACATGACTACTCTGCAGTGGACCGTTTATGATGCTCTGACACTTTAACATGCATTGCACAAACACTTGAGTCCCACATGTTTGTGCAAATCAAAGTAAAGTGAACCTCCTCTGCTAATAAATAAAGCACAAGGCAGTCTAACAGCTTTAGAAATTCTGAAAGGTTTTTAAAAATAATGAGCCAGATTCAATTTAGTGCAGCTGCAGCAGAAGTGAAGAAGCAATCAAATCTGTCCAGGCACAGTTAATTTCTCCCTTTTTTTGGTCTTCCACAGCTGGCCATTTATGCATCTGCATCTGCATCTATAGTAGCCCCCACTAAGAGGATAAGGCACCATTTTCATTTAGATTCAGTGTATTCACTGTTTATTTTGTTGCCTTTTTAGCCACTGTAAAAAGCTGCAGGTTTGTGACCCGGGCCCTACACTGTGGTAAAAGCTGCTGGTGTTTGGCACACCGAGTGGTTCACTTCACCAAGTTTCATTAGCGCTCTGTAGCAGGACTCCTAGACTGAAGCCCAGCCCAAATAATTCATGTCCACCACATTAAACTATTTACACTGTTGGCTTTTTAAACATTTCAAGGCTACATTTTTCTTTTTACCAATTCATGATCAAAATTAACATTTTGATCAAGAATATTCACTGATAACAGCCGATCAAAATCAGCAGTGCGTGTTGTCTGCTCACCACTGCTTATTGCAGCTATATTATTAACCACATAACACTCAGCTTATTCGAACTACCCGAAGAAACTGAATTTATCTGCAGATTAAAAAGCAGATCATATCTGAGAGGCTGCAAGGCGTGAAACTCGCTCATTTCTGCTCCTTTAATTAAACGATGACTCAAGAATCGCAAGAGTTAATTCTGAGGGTTAGTCTTCTCCTGCTTAAATAATCAATAAATAATTAGAGCTTGTGCCTCAAAGAGGGATACCTGTGATCAAAGATGACATACTGCTGTGCGGTGGGACTGAAGCCTGCACAGTAGAAGAAATGATCCAATTTTTTTTCTTGCACAGTTTGCATGAAACACTACAGTTGAAGTCTTAAAATAATGTCTGGTATGAGGCCACATCATGGTCCGCCAGGTGCATGACACAAACAAGTGGCACATCTCGCGTGCAGCTTCCAGCCTAACGGGTGCAAAGCGCTTAAAATGCAGTGCAGCAAGCTGCAGGGTAACCAGGCTCCTTATGCGAGCGATTCACTGAACATCAATAAAACGCGGTCAGAACGCACGTGTATTAAGATCCATCTGCATTGCACAAGAAGAGCAGCTTTACTTCCCCGTATTTACACTACAGCGACTGCCCGACGAGCCACCACCAAACGGGAATGATTTTAAAAGTTTCACTTACCCAAAACGAGCGCTCGGGCGTACTCCAGCCCCCTTTGAGCCTTCCAGTCAGACGGATTCAGAGGGCTGTCCCGTTTGGACGCGCGGTGCCTGTTTGATTCAGCCTATTGTTCCCGCAGACTAACAGCCAGGGCACCGAGGCGAGCCTCTCTGCTAGATATGTGGCAGGATCAGCTGCTGACCCGAGATGCGTCCCATGTTTTACACCATCGTTTCCGGAAAACACGGGCAGACCCAGCCTACACTACCCTCTTTTTGTTTACAGTGCAGCCACAGAGTGAAGACACCCAGCGGCGGAACGCGCACACAGCCTGCAGCCGCCTGCTGCTGCCGCCGCTGCCGCACCACTGCAGCGAGAGCGCTGACCACAAACACTTTGCCACTCTTTGTAGCACGTCGACAGCACGCCAGCCACCCCAACTTTTATTATGCGACGAGAAATGAAAGTACGGGTCCTAAGATCCGCCCCCTTGACCAGTCGGCACAGATGGCTACAGGAAACTCTTATGCAGTTGGTACTGGTCTGTACTCGCTGTGACGTGCGGTTTAAATAAAGCAACACGACGCCTCGTGTGCATTTTAACTAAATCGTCATGTATGACCTGGATTAGATGAGAGGTTTTATAAGCACAGACGTGGAATCTTCCATAATGATCATCCATTTGAGACTGGACGGTGTGTTTAGTGTAATTAGCGCCTCTACTGGCCATCCTGCTTCGTTTCCACAGAAACAAAATTCCACTGAAGGTCTAATTGTTGGAGATAAGAGAAACAATTAGAGTAACAGTCTAATTACTGACCCTCTTTCTTTCTTTCTTTCTTTCTTTCTTTCTTTCTTTCTTTCTTTCTACACATTGGAAACCCTCCATCTTCTTTCTGCTTCTGTACTAATTTTCAGTGCCTTCAGTGTACCTGAGTATTTTCAGACTGGTGTTCACTAAACCACTTAACACTGACCTACTGTATGACTCATTCAAGCATAAAAAAGGCACCAACTCAAGGCATGAAGCAATTGTGTCTACACATAACAGAAAACTTACCAAACCACTCATTCTTTTGTCCTCCACTGGTCCAGTTTACTCAGTTTTAATAAAGACACACTAGACAGAGTGCTCAGATGTGCCACGTTTTCAGTAAATAGCTAATTGAGAATCATCTTGTTGATGCAAAAATATTATTTATGCTACTTACGCCAAACCGTTTGACATTTTTCCTAGATTCAACTACAGAAATGGGAACAAATTCTGTGTTTTTGTGACAAGGCTGCAAGTAACAAAGTGCCTAAAGATACCATTTCAAATTGGTTCTTTGCTAAGGCTTGAGTGGTTCACAGGTCAACAAGAAAAACATCCCTCTGAAAACGGTCAGGTACAATAGTGGACTGAAAATGAATGAAAAAGCAGCCAATGTCCAAAGAAAACTTTGAAAGAGCCGAAGCCTTCAGAACAGTTAAAGTCTGGCTACCTGGAAGCAAAATATAAAGAAACGAGCGATGGCTCAAGACCTTTGAACGGTGCTATACTGCAAGTAGAAATAATTTGATTAGGTACACATACAACTGAGTGCAGTCCAGTGAGAGCTTATACAGCTCCTATATTTTCACTTTTTGTTTGCAGTGTCAAAAAGGGTGGGGGTGAAGGACTGTTCCTAATGAGCTCCTAATAATAATCTATGAGGCATAAACATATGTGCGATATAAACACTTACAGGTTATGCTGTTTGCAGATGCATTGCACCTTATACTGTATGAAGCACCATCTCTCTTCATCCACTGCCCATCCAGCCTCCTCTCCTCAGAGCCCCCAGGGTGTCTGTAAAGCTTAGCATCACTATGTAATACAGACTTTGAAAAGCTTTATTAAATGAAACAAGTTGCATTCACTTCCTGTGTGTGCCCGGTGATCCCCTCCAGTCACAGATAACTCCATAATCAATATATCTAATTATGTGCACTGCTGACAGGGCAAAGTGGAGCTTTCCATCTAATTGCTTTCAGGCTTTTTGCTTCAGTGGAGCCACCATGTCCCCCGAGACACATTTAAGCTGATGTAAGAGTCATCATTTAATACTATCACTTGTAGGGAAATCGGCAAGGGGCACAACAACTCTGCAGAAAACAGTCTTTCAAAAATTTGGGAGACAGAGTTCATAAAACAAACTGAGACATTTAGTAAGGCTGCATCGTTTTTAAGGGCGAGAGAAAGAGGGGCAAAAGGGCTCACTTCAGGCACTATGATCAGACATTACAAACCAACACAGAAGAGATGCAAACTGAGGGTTTAAATACACAAACACCAAAAGGGAAGAGGAAACAGGTGGGGAACTAAACACAGCTGAAACTGATCGATGATGACAAGACAAGGGAAGTAAAATCAGGAACAAGACAAAGAAGACAACAGCTACCAAAATAAATAGGAAATAACTGGAGGACTCCTAGCTTGCAAAAGGTAGCAAAACTAAAACTAAGGATTTTAAAGACTGAATAGAGAAACTAATCATAAAGAAGCCAACACAGAAACATCTGCTACACAAAGAGACCACAAAACTCAAAAAGGAATCAAAACACCGTGAACACACGAATCTAAATATTAATGCAAAAAACTCAAAACTCGAGCAAAGCTTAGACATGACAAGGCGGTAACAATTCATAGATAATCTGAATTATAAAATGTACTTTTTTTTTTTGCAGTTACGTTGTATTTAACTAACATTTAGTGGCTGCATGCTCTGTAGAGCGTCACAAGCAATTCCAGCAGCTGACGTGGAGGACTGAAGACAGACAGGTGAGTTGAAAACACACCACGCAAACACAAAAATGACTCAGATTGGTGAACTTGAACCAGTCAAACTTTACCCCGAATCTGTCACAAATTTGCTGTTAGTTACATTAAACAAGCAGCCTCCAAAGCAAAGAGGGACGACTTGGATGATGTGGTCCTGTCTCATAAATTACACCTGCATGTATATTTCAGTCTATAGAGGAATGCATGTTGTAACTGAACTGCACCCTTGATTACACAGTCAGAGAGGGAAGTCTGTATGTAATAACATCTCTATTACATTATGATAGCGGCGCTGTGGCGAGTCTCCTGCTCTTAGACACTGAGCAGGTGTGTGAGCTGCCGGGTTTAGTCTGGACTTCACTGTTTGTGGCAGAAAATAGCAGACAAAAGCACATTTCCTTCTTTCTCCTTCTCAAAAAGCCCGGCACGTAGGCACTGCATTTGGCTCCTATTCAAAAGAGAGAGTCTCCTCCTGCAGCAGATTAATGTCAAACTTTGCGCGTCCATCATCCTGCACAGTGAAACATCAAAGTGCTGCAACAAAAAGCAAAACAGATGTTTGAGTAGGACTTTAAATATTTATCGTGGAGTCGGGAGAATCTCAAGTCGAGACAGCTCGCTGAATTTGAAATGTGTCAGTCTGATGTATGAATGTTTACTGCAGTCTGCAGTGGGAATGTTCTCGTCTCTGTGACACAGCTCGGCATTAGGAGGGGAAATTTCAAACAAGTATCGGTGGCAGGTTCGCAGCTGCATTTTTGTTATCGCCTATAAAACTCAGAGCATGCATGAAGGGGCTCAGCCAGGCGTAGCTCCATGGCGGGTCACTTTAAGTCAACTATTTCTGCTAATGAATTAGACACAGTACAAATATCACTTCAGTGTTTGTCTACACACATCGCTGGACATGTTTGAGTTGTACGACAGCAGCGATGGATCACCGAGAGGAGAAACATGATAACACACTGCACACCGTGATGAAAACTGACTACAATTATGTACGCAGCATAACTGATGACTGTGATTAAAACATCCACAGCAAGCATGAAGATGGATTACAGCAGATTAACACATGCAGGCCTGTGTGCAATCCTCATGATGGACCGATTAGGAACCTCTCCCCCGGTGTCAGCCTGGATAGAGTCGAGATAGAGGGTTCATATTGTGGAATGGCTCAGAGGCCTCCTCCACTTCTAAGAATCGGCATCACCTTTCTAAATACTCTCAGAAAAACTCCCAGTGTTTACTGAGCTTGTATACTGGAGAGACTTGCACTGTGCTGCCAAAAGTGCTGCACTCACTCATCCAAATCATTGAACTCAGGCGTTCCAGTAACTTCCACGGCCACAGGTGTATAAACCGAGCACCGAGGCATGCAGACGCTTCTGCAGTGAAAGAATGGGTTGCTCTCAGGGGCTCATTCCAGCGTGCTACTGTGATACGATGATACCTGTGCAACAAGTCCAGTTGTGAAATTTCCTCTCTGCTAAATATTCCACAATCAACTGTTAGTGGGATTATAACAAAGCGGAAGCAATTGGGAATGACAGCAACTCAGCCATGAAACGGTAGACCACGTTAAATCACAGAACGGGGTCAGTAGATGCTGAAGTGAATAGTGCACAGAGGTCACCAACATTCTGGAAAGTCAATCGCAGAGTGTGCTGAGAGCTTCATGGAGTGGGTTTCCGTGGCCAAGCAGCTGCATCAAAGCCTGATCATCAAGCACAATGCAAAGTGTTAGATGCAGTGGTGTAAAGCACGCCGCCACTGGACTCTAGAGCAGAGGAGACGTGGTCTCTGCAGTGATGAATCGCACTACTCCACCTGGCAATCTGATGGAGGAGTCTGGGCTTGGAGGTTGCCAGGGGAACGGTACTTGTCTGACTGCAAGTGTAAAGTTTGCTGGTGGTGGTGTGTTTCAGGAGCTGGGCTCAGCCTCTTAGTTCCAGTGAAAGAAACTCTTAATGCTTCAGCATACCAAGGCATTGTGGACAATTTCATGCTTCCAACTTTGTGGGAACAGTTTGGGGACGTTTCCTTCCTGTTCCAACATGACTGCACACAGGTGCACAAAGCTGGTCCATGAAGACATGTTTGAGTGAGTTTGGTGTGGAAGAACTTGACTGGCCTGCACAGAGTCCTGAGCTCAACCTGGGATGAGTTACAGTGGAGACTGTGAGCCGACAGCAGGGTCTGACCTCACACATGTGCTTCTGGAAGAACGGTCAAACATTCCCATCAACACTCCTAAACCTGTGGAAAACCTTCCTAGAATAGTTGAAGCTGTTTTAGCTGCAGAGGGTGGGCCGACATCATATTAAACCCTGTGGATTAAGAACGGGATTCACTCA
>VOQJ01012432.1:24493-35265 GCA_015052665.1 Apistogramma diplotaenia
AACCCTATAAAACACCTTTGGGATGAATTAGAGCGGAGACTGTGAGGCAGACCTCACAAATGCACTTCTGGAAGAATGGTCAGAAATTCCCATAAACACTCCTAAACCTTGTGGAAAACCTTCCTAGAATAGTTGAAGCTGTTTTAGCTGCAGAGGGTGGGCCGACATCATATTAAACCCTGTGGATTAAGAACAGGATTCACTCAAGTTCACGTGTGTGTTAAGTGTATGTCCTGCATCTGCACATACTACACAATGTAAAAAATTGTAAATGCTGTGCCATCTTAACACATAATCAGACTTCCATTAATATGTAAGTATAATTTTAATGCTTTAGTTTGGTGAGAGCAGCTAAAACAAAGCAGCATTTTAACTATTTCATATGTTAAAATGAGTCGGCGATGAATGGACTGGATTTACTGCAGCTTTGGGAAAAGAATGCTGGAATAATAATATTAACATTTAATATTAATACATAGACTTTGCAATATAAAACTACACTGCATATTTTCAGACCCTCTGCGCTTAAATACTGTACGATATATTAGACTACTTATGAGTTCTAACAGTGCAGTAAGTGGTGGGCATGTGCCACAGCCTTTGAGAGCATTTTCACTTCCCTGTCACAGCCATGGTGGAAGTTCAGAGCAAGTTAATTTGGTTTCTTGGCAACAGCTTCAGCCTCACAGCACAACACAGACTGACACCATGGGATAAGGGGCAGAATGTCCTCCCTCGCAGCACAATTGCTCCTCAAATTTCCAGCCTTTCCCAGCCATTTCTGTCTCAAAGTGTTTTTTTTTCTTCTTTAGAGCCTGCTGGACTGCGAGCGGCATCTGCGTGTTTTCAAATGAGTCACGGCGCAAATTGGCTGCAGCACAGCCTTGTATGCGCATAGCTGGACTGACCATGTCAGACTAGTTCAAAGAAGGCATGCAGCATGACCAGATCATTATCAAAGGTCATGGACCCCTGCTTGAGTTAGAGCTCGCTCAGCGGTTGTGATTATTTCTTTTTTGAATGTATTGTAAGGTATTAACATTTTGACATAAATGTTACATGAGGCAGTCACACAGGAAAAATCCTGACAGGCCAAAAACACTCGACATATTCCCACAGACCAACATTTCATTTCAGCCTTCTTTCTGCTGATGTTCTGCGAGTAAGCCCCCGGGGTCCTGTTATTTCACCTGCACAAATGCCTGGGCTTTTCTTTCATAGGCATTCACTTTAGTTCTTTATTCCACTACAAACACAGAAAAAAAAAAAATACTCCTCGGCACAGGACGTTTTCATACCGACGTGTAAAATGAGAGGCAGTGGAGAATATTGTGTGTGTTTACAGAGTAATAGTGCTGTGATCTCAGTCCAATCACAGGATGTTTTAAACCCCGTTGTCAGGCACTCTCTTCCTGCTGATATGAAATCAGCAGCACACTGACACACAGGATTCACTTTAAGCAAAAATAGGACCAAAAGCACAGATTCTACTCCAGCACCTCTGAAGGTGCACGGCCTTTCCGCTAGTTCTCTCAGCTATCTTTGGCCTGTGTGTTTACGTGCCTTTCACTGGGACAGCGTCTCAGCTGAATTCCCTATCTTGCATCTGTCCTGTTGGAAATAACAACCTAATACTAATGAGATCCTCTTCTGCTCTGCCTACAGCCCTTGGGATTCCTCCTTCACTGCAGGAACTTCCCCCTCTGGAGAGGATGTGCATTTGTGTGCACCATTCTCACATGACAGATCTGAGAAAGTGTAACTGGTGTGTGTGTGTGTGTATGCAGGTGTGTGCACGTGATTCTGTGCACACACACCTGCAAAACAGCCTGGTCTTCTCAGTCTGCTGTGCTGGAGTGTGATGGAGAAACGTCCTTCCCTCTTAACACAATCAGTCCAGCTGCTGCATAATAAAACAAGCGTAAAGCATCGTCACAGGTCCAGGTCCTAAATAACTCAGAGGCACTAAGAATGTGATGCAACATCTCCCCCTGCTGGTCTCATCGCTGTACTTCAGTTTTCCTCTGCTGAATTAAATTCTTTGAAATCTGTCAGAGTGGGCAGGAATAACACATTTTCTCTAAACCTCTGCATGAAAGATAATCTCTCCTTGCATAACTTCTCAATTTTAAAACACCACTGCTTTGAACTAAAAATTCTCTTTATGATTTCACTAACTGCATGATGAATTTTGAAAACAGCAGGTTTCCAGAGCATGCCGATCAGCCAGCAGCCGTAGCCGTTCACCTGCCCAGCTTCATCGTGCACCCATTTTTACCAAGATGAGGTTTATCTCTGCAAGCTCTCCATCATCCGGGTCCTGGTGTTAAGTGCTTGAAATGAAGGCCCTGTGAGGATATTTCACCTCTCACCCAGGAGGCTCCTTCACTCTGAAAACTGAGATTCCCGTGTAGTTAAACTCTAGTGGGGTTGTCCCCTTGGAGGTGGTCCTGAGAGTCATCGAGCTGCGCTGTAATAACGTGGGTGGTTAAAGGCTGCATGAGCTTAGGTGGGAGTCAAGAGACAACCCCACTAGAGGTTACATATTTGGGACTGAAGAAGCCTCTTGGCTGGGAGTTTAAATGTCTTGATGTCTTCAGAGCAATATTAATTTCTTGTCTGCCTGTGGACATCAAACATTACTGTCTTTATTATTTTGAAAACAATCACATTAGAATCATCTGCAAATTATTGCCTTGTGCTTTTATTTACATATCGAAGAGTGTCCCAACCTTTGTTTTTTTTTGGAAACTGGAGAAAGCAGTTCCCCGGAAAGGTTTACACAGAAAAAGAGAAAGAAAGAAGAAGCTTGCATTGAAAACAAAACTGTCCATAAAAAAACCCCACAACCTCTGAATAAATAACAAGATAAATAATCTTTATTTCCACGTCTTTGTCATTTATAAAATTATGTGTCCACAATTAATATTAACAAGGCAACACAGAGAATCCTTTTAATGTCTCAGCGGTGGAGCTCAGGCTCTAGAGACGCTTCACTTGTCTCTGCAGACAGACATCGCTCAGCTGTTATTCATATGATCCTGACAGCTCCTTCACTGGCAGCAAAGGAAGTGATGCGTTTTATAGATTGTGGAGGACCGAGTACCATGCTGGAAGAGTTGTGCAACATCCCAAATGTCGGATCCTAAAAGGATTGTCGGGGGCGTCTCTAGAGCCTGCGTCCCCACCAAGCCCTTCAATGTACACTCATGAAACTTCATAACCCAGGATTCATCACTGCTCATCGCTCAGTGTAAACCAGACACTGTTCATTCACAAATTCTTGAACATTCTCACACCAGCTAGTTATCACTGAAATGTTCCATTGTCATTGCCACTTATTAGCATAAGCATTATTCTTAAACATGATATCATCATATTCGTTTCCCTACAGCAAAAGACACAAAAAAACCCCCGAAAAATGTAAAAACCAAATGGGAACATGAAGAAACAACCTCTTTTCTACAAGAAAACAAGAACAGAAACAAAAAGGAGATCCTTAGATACCGTGTGCTCCAAAGGAAATAAAAACATGAAGTCTCGCAAGTCCGTCTCTCGAGTAGGTTTCATTGATGCAAGTTATCAAAAAATTAAATATTATATACTGTATAGGTTATTATTACAGTAACAAGGTTCCATGCGATCATATTCTCAGCATCTGTACAGAGTTGAGGATTCAGTAGTAAATAACAAGGATATACAGACCTATAGTGCCTGGTGGCCAGAGTGCCAGCATGTTACAGAGCCTTGGAGATCTGGGACAGGGATATGGAATCTGCTGGTCTGGAAAGAGGTGCCACATTCTCACGGTGGTGACAGGAAAAGATGAAAAGCTCAGCTTCAACATAAAGGCTGCTTTATGTCAAGTATAGTTAAAATCCAGCTTCTGGTCTATAGCTAAAGGACTAGTCCACACTTTAATGACTTTAATGACCTTATAGTGTAATTTTTTGTTTTTGCGTTTGCTTCATCTGCTTAAGTTGATTTCCTACTGTGCATTCCAAGAATGACCCCGGAGAGCCTGTGAAACTGGGAATATCTATACTTTGGCTAGCTATTCCCTGGAGCAAGAAAAAAAAACCCATCACCAAACAACAAAATGAATAGTACAACTGCATCCACTACAGTAAGCAGTTGCAGATTGGACACTACTGTGTTCGAGGGTGAATTTTCTGCATCAGACTGTGAAAACAAATCCTGCTTTTTGAAATCTCTTCTGGAAGCAAGAAAAGGGGGAGAAAAGCAGGAGGATCTGCACACTGTGTCAATGATTAGCAGCTCCTTTCATTCAACCAGAAACTATCACTGAAAACATCCTTCAAGATCATCCTTCAGCATCTCACAGTGTTGCAAAGCTTCATCCGGGTGAAGCCCGAGACTGCACCATTAACATGGCACCAAACTTCAATTTGGCTGATTTCTACCCAGCTGCAATGCTTCGATCGCTCTCTGAAATGATGACTACTTGGACCCTGGATCTTCCCAGATGCACCAAAATGGTGACCTTTCAACTTTGAATTTGATTTTTGGAAAGTGGAAGAAAATCTGATACCGTGGAGAGGTGATGACAAATCAGCGTTACCAGCCAAAAGGGCCCAAAGGGGGAGTTCAGCTGAACTTAAATCAGTTGTGATCACAATTTTTAACCACTAATTGCTGCAGCTTTACCTTTAAGAACGCTGCAAACAAAATACGAGCGACACAGTGTGCAGATTCCTGTTTTTGTTCCACCTATTCAAAGATTTTTAATAATGTGTGCACTCTCCTCTACCCTGCAGCACATGGAAACAACAAGAGTCCAAAAAACCACACCTGACCCAGTCCACAGAGCACCAGGGCCCTACACAAAACCCATAACTAAGACTTAAAAGACACAATCCAAACCCTGTGGGTTCGTTCAGTCAAATACATTATTATTAATAATTATAAAAATACCCAAATGAAATGCTAAAGCGCTGAGAAAGCAGGAGGAGCTGATGGAGCAGTGCACAGAGCACGACAAAAAAAGAAAAAAAAATGGGGCTTTGCTATTAAACATGCCACATTCAGAGTCTTTAAGACTTCATGTGATCAGTATGAGTATCACTGTTAGGGCACGTGAGTGAAGAGTGGTAGTGATGGGTTAAAACGCTCGTTAAAGGTCGGCAGAAACACATTCATTTGGACCACATCTATCATGTGGAGATGCAGTGGGTTGTATAAGGCATGGATGTTCAATGTGCTTAATATATACAGGATTCATGTCCATGTGAGACAGACAAGCCGTTTACGTCCCTAACTTACTTTAAAACTACATCATGTGTGCGATTCAGCCTATCACATCAAATTAGACAACTTTATTCAAGTAAGGCTATAATGCAGACACACCGCAGCACTGGTTCAGGGTGCGACACAACTGAATGAATCCAAAGATAGACGAGGTGCACGATGCCTTCAGGACAGATTTCACAAAGCACCGCGTTCACGTCTACCTTCGGTGTTTACATGAAATGACTCGCAGACATTCCAGTGGCAGCGAAAGCAGATGGACAGTATAGTGATGCTAAAGAGAGCCGGCTAAGCGGGCTGGATCACAACTACTCTACTGACTTGCTGGTATGGTTGCTGTTTGACTTTTTTTGTGTTTTTTTAAATTTCATTTCTTTGCTTTCATTTTTGCCCAGTGTGTGAGCCGACATCAGCTCCTCGAATTAAGAGCCAAAGGAAGCAGCCAAGCGGCGTAAAGCTATTCACACCTTTAGGCGGAGCGACGTCTCCGCACCCCCACCCGACTAAAGAGCCCCGGCGGTCGCGACCCCCCGGGCCCACAGCTGCCTCCTCGCACAGAGAGTGAGAAAGAGACAGAGGAGAGCACTTTAGCATCAAACGTGTTCAACAGGAGTTGTGGTGAAAGCACGGACGAAGGATGATGAAGGAGCAGCGCTGAGACAAACTGGCCAGAGATACAATTGTGTTGTGCTGTTTAAGGCCGGAGCTGGCTGGGATTCACTGCCGGTAGTGTGGTTGGCAGAAGCCGGGGCAGCACCTCCTGATAATGCTTTTGCGGACACACAGGTACCATGGCTCTCACACACACGCACACACACACACACACACACACACACACACACACACACACACAGAGCGCCTTGAGGGGCCGGTTGTTGTTCACCTTCCACGTCCTTTTCTGATGCTTTTTCTTTTGGCCGTCGGGTTCTTCTCCGCAGCAGGCTTCACCTCTCAATCTCTCTTTCGGTCTCTGTGTTGATTTAAAACCCCGACTCCCACCCCCCCTCCCTACCCAATATTATCGATGTCTGCCCCCCCTGTCCTCCCTCTCCTTCCCTCCTCAAAGTCCACCACTGTGTTTGCACTGCACAGACGAGAAAAAAAATGAGCAGAAATCTTTAAAAAGCAGAGCCTTGGGCAGTTTTAGATTTTTGTTTTCTGCAGTTGTTTCTTGCTCTTGCAACTATAAAGACACGTCTGCATCTGCCTGAGTCCTCTCACACACACACACACACACACACACACACGCACGCACTCATCCTCATGCAAGCCCCGCTCATTTTTAGTGGTGGTTTGTTGGACATGCAGAAGTGGGGAATGAGGGCAGGGGAGAGAAATTCCTAGCTCAAAATGGGAAGAGGGTAGCTGTGTGTCTAACTGTGTGAGTGTGTTGAGGGAGAGGTCTTAGTTCAGCTGCCATCTCCTCCGATACTTCTTCTCCTCATCACCTGCCAAAACACCACCCCCCCCACAGAGAAACGCGCTTTTAGAATACATGACAAGCAGTCTGACAGCAGCCAGGTTCTAATGGAGACAGAAGAAAGCAGCTCAAAGAAAGTGAAGTACCTTTTCACAGAAGGCGAGATTAAAATAATTTAAGCTGATTCAGAAAAGCAGAGAGGAAAAAGAAAGAGGAAAAGCATCAGTAGGTCAGAGGTCAGATCAAGGTCAAATATACATTTATTCATATGAAAAAACAGAACAAAAACCCGAGATTAAAAACTGAACCAGTAGTGTTTAGCATACCTTCTAGATGGTTCCTGGATATATATTTCAAAGCCTCATCCAGTAGGATGACCGGGAAGGAAATCTTCAGGACCATAATCCACTGGGACCAACGCAAAGGGGTCACCTGGAAGATGAGCTGAAGAACAAAGGAAATTGTTTTTAAAAAATGTTAAAAATTCCCCCAATAATAGATGATGCAGAAAAAGCTGCAGCAGAAGCCATTGTAATATGACCTCGAAAGCCTAACTCAGAAAAAGCAAATACCAAAAAATGTCACCAGCTTCACCATGGAAACCTTTCTCTCGTCACATCGTGTAGCAGCTGTGTGTTGGGTGCCATGTTTGTTTGTTTTTTTGCATCACATTGAACTTACAGGGCCATCAGATGGTTTTTTTGCATTACAAACAAGTTGTGTCATCGCTGGCAAAAAGCACGTGACTTAAAAAGCAGCACACTGCTCGTGCATCTGCTCCACGATCTAGTGATGAGTATTATTAGCGTGCAATTTTCACATCATCCCATGACAGGACAGAGCTACCATCCAGTCAAACAACAGGCCTGTGTACTCACTGGCAGCGGCTCGACGTAGAGGATTAGGAAGTGGAGGGAGAGCGAGAGGATGATTGCTCCCAGCAGCCAAATATTGACCCAGGGAGGCATCCTGAGCAAGGACTGGTTCTCAGACAAACTGGTAAGGAGAAGTTTAAACAGATGAGAACATGCTGACAGTTCAGGTCAACGTGATCATGCTGCAAAAAACAAAAACTAATGAGAATATTCCATTATTATTCTGCAAGAAAATTACAAGTATTGCAGAATTCAAAACAAAACATATGAAAGGACCGTCACTGGAATCAATCTAAGGTAGAGCATCATTTTTCACTTAGTGAGACGTGTGCATTTCTTTCAGAAGAGTCACTGACACACTTCCTCCATCATAACTCTGTTTTATTTAGCACAAAAAGCATCATTTCAGTTCTTCAGATTTGTGTGTTTGAGCACTTTTATCAAGAGCAGGGTATAAAAACACGGCCTTTCGAAAAATAAAATAAATTAATGAGCCCTTCAACGGTGAACAGAGCAGATGTGTGAGATGGCCGTGGCATTTCTGGCACGTTATCCCTCAGACGGCAGAGGATTCTTCCTCAGAGCCGAGCGCCGTCTCGTTGAATGAGAGCATCTCCTCTTTAGGGTAAATGTGTGGCATTTAAAGACCGTTGACCCTGACATCACCACCAAAAGCCGACTGACCTGTTGAGCGCGTTGAACATTTCGACGGTCACCAGCACAGACAGCGCCATGGTTGTGGGATAGCGAGATTCAAACACCTCGCAGTCCATTTCCTTGAACATGGGGTTGTCCTCAGTACACTGCATGAAATGTCGCTGTAAGGAAAGTGACGGGGCATTAGTGTGTGCTCAGGACGTGGATTGATGGGGGGCGGGGGCTGCTGAACCTTGGCTTCATTTCAGCTCTGCATGCAATCACTGCACATGAATCTTAATTCCCTTTCTACCCCTGACCACTGCTGGCACCATCAAACATTTTGCAGCCAACAGCAGGGAATGGAAAGGATGCACAGAGGTCATATTCTCCTGAGACACGACCTTCATCAGACAAAAGTAGGTGAACTGAGCAGCACATTTTACAACTCACCAACTGATAGAAAGACACCTGCGGGCCCTCTTCATCAAACAGGTACCACCATGTGGCTGCACTCACTGTTCCCAGACCCACGTATCCTTCAAGAGAAAGACATTTATATGTATATGCACAAACAAGAAAACTGCACAGCCAGATATTGATAGATACAGAAGGGGTGGCTGTGGCTCAGGAGGTAGAACAGGTCACCTACTAATCCGAGGGTTGGCGGTTCGATTCCTGGCTGCTTCGGGCTACGTGCCAAACTATGCTTGGGCAAGATACGGAACCCCGAGTTGCTCTCTGACGCAAGTGTGTGAGTGTGAATGTGGTGTATAAGCGCTTTGAGAGCTCAGAGTAGAAAAGTGCTGTATAAGAACTCGTCCATGTACACAGTCACATATTGTGCAACAAATGCTTTAAAGGAGGGAAATAAATTTGGAGTGAACCTAAGTTAACTGAGAATGTATCACGAACATTAAACTCGAGCCTTTTGTCGTTATTGATCGACTTTTAAAAAGTAAGCTGCTGGGCGTGGACCTTTTCGCTCTATTGACACTCAGCGTGGCTGTTTAAGGAAATGTGTTTGCTTTGGTTAGAAACTGCATCAGGATGTCGAGCTGCTAGAAAGAAAGGACGCAGGTGCGTGAGAGTCTCTTTAGACAGTCCTGCTCGGCAGACTAATCAGGCTCGTTAAATCGTGTATTTACACAAAAGTAGTCTGACATGTACGGTATGTAGCATCTGGCATTGATGCTAAATGCATAAATTGTTTCTGTGCTCTTGTTTGTGCAGGCAAACGGCCTTTAATTACATTCAATATATATTGATTATGGATATATATATATAATTTATTCACAACTCAGTGAATAATACCTCCAATAGCCAGGTATCTAAAGAAGAGCCAGCCAGAGATGAGCGGTTCCTTAGGATTGCGGGGTGGTTTATCCATGATGTCCAAATCTGGGGGGTTGAAGCCCAGGGCGGTGGCAGGCAGGCCATCAGTCACCAGATTAACCCACAGCAGCTGGACTGGAATCAAAGCCTCAGGGAGACCCAGGATAGCTGTCAGGAAGATGCTGTGGACAGACACAGAGAAGAGACACACAAGCATCAGAAGACAGTCAGTCACCCCCCCCCTGCAGCTGCGTCTCACCGGGGTTTTGTTCTCACCACACGACTTCTCCCACGTTCGAGGAGATGAGGTATCTGATGAACTGCTTCATATTGTTGTAGATGGCTCGGCCTTCCTCCACAGCGGCCACGATGGTGGAGAAGTTGTCGTCAGACAGCACCATCTCAGACGCCGACTTTGCCACTGCTGTACCGGAGCCCATGGCGATGCCGATCTCGGCTTTCTTCAAGGCTGGGGCGTCGTTCACACCATCACCTGTCTGGAACGAAGAGCAAACATGTGCATGATTAATGTAACAGAAAACACGAGTCCCAAAAAGGAACATTTGAATCGAAACCAGTGAAAATCTAACGAATCGAGTGTTAACAGCGATACATTTTCTAGACGAGAAGTTTCAAAGAACAGAGGGAAACCAAAGGAATAAAAGCTCAAACAACAGTAATGAGTTATTAAAAAGGTGTGAGAGCTGCACATCCTTACAGGAGACCCACTGTGCTCATTTCTAGCTGCATATCTTGGATTCTACTAGTGTAGCTAGTTAGAGATGATCAGATTAAAGATGTCTGCTCTCGTTTACACCCCACAGAGACACATTATATGAGACCTCATTATTTGACACTTTGGCCATATTTAACACTGTAATATGACAGAAAAGGACCAAGTCCACTTTATATACTGAGCCCACACTCGTTTTTTCATAAAAGCTTATTCATTTCAACATTCACGAGTTGAACTAACAATGATTCAAAATGAGCTTCAAACCCACTTTGCAAAGTCTCATTATCTTTTCACACCCCGGCAGGATTAAACTAAACTCCTGGGCAGGAGAGATATTTATCTGTCACGGCAGAGCCTGAAAGCAGCTTCAGACTGCTGTGAATGGTGGAGTAAGTCTGACAGGCAAATGGTGATATTGTTGTCCCCCCCCCCCCCCCCATCTTTCCCACGGATCAATTTCTTTTCTGAGCCGCGGTTCTGATAGGAAGCACCCGAGGGCCCC
>VOQJ01012432.1:37035-52304 GCA_015052665.1 Apistogramma diplotaenia
TGGCAGCTGCAGAGTGAACACTCAGCCTCTGATGGCTGTACGCACCAGCAAATGATGACAGTGTACCTGTATGAGAATGACTAGCAGCAGCAGCTGGCATTACATGGAAAAATATCAAAGTGTTATTGAGAACACAGACCGAAACAGTGCAGAGTCTATTATGAACAAAAGCAGCCCTGTTCTTTGCAAACTGTGTCAACTCTTGTTCTGCCAGCAGGTGTCCTTCTAGTTCACTCTGTACCGAAGCGGGAGAGGCTGGAAGGTTAACACTGATCATACTCTCTGTTCAGCCAGATGGCTGCGGTGTGCACACACACACACACACCCTGGCAGAGGGCTTCAAACAGCTGATGGATGTTGAAATCTGTCAGTGTGACAAAGCTCTTAGCTCTGTCAAACAGAGAGAGTCTGGCATGGCAATGTGAGGGAAATGATCCTCTCTCTCTTTCTTCTGCTGTGCAGCTCTGTAGGATGCACGGAGGTATGAAAAGGTTTAAGGTCATCTCATCTGAAAATTTCTGCATTAAGTTATCTTTTCAGTAACAAGTCAGAGTGGATCATTTCAGATTTAGAGATAAAATAATAAAAAATGTGAAATGAGCCTCTGAAGAGCAACTGGACTTCTTAAATGTTTCTTAAATGTTTCAGCTCTTATCAAAGAGGCTTCTTCAGTTATAAAACCTTAGTGGGGGCTGTCCCCATTGGAGGTGGTCATGATCATATCATGATCATTACCACAAGGGGTTTAAGATGGGACTCGATTGCCCCACCCAAACGTGACTTATTGAGGTCACCTGAAGTAAGGTGTGAGTGGGGGCTGAGGCACCTCTGTTCAGTTATGGTTGTTCACAGTGGATACAGATGGCTTCCTTTATTCCTCTTTCAAACCATCCGTCTTCCCGCTTCAAAATGTGAACATTGGCATCCTCAAAAGAGTGACCTTTGACCTATAGGTGCAGATGTGCAGCTGAGTCTTGCCCTGTCTGGTGGAGTGGCTGTTTGGTTTCCTCAGCACTCCTCACTGCCCTGCACAGCATATACTGTTGTGTAAGGGTGTGGCTGGCTCTGGGTTTCCCTGTCAAACCTGCTACAGTACATAAGGGGTCTTCCCTTATGTTGTTCTGTTTGTCACTTTCTTTCAGCGGTGATCAATAGTGGGTCGACGACCACCTCCAAAGACGACAGGCCCCCACTAATAATAAAAAGGTTCAAGTACCTGGGACTTTCCACCCTGTCATTTTAGATCTGAAGCAGCCTCTTGAATGAGGTGAAACATCTTCCGGGACCTGTCTGAGAATCTACTGACATCCATCACTTCTGACTCGTGTTTGCTGTTGTTACGTTTAGGTCAGGCTTTGTGCAAAGCTGCTAAATATTCCTGTGTGTGACTTTTTTTTAAAACTCATAAGCAAACGCTCACACCCTGAAGTCAAACATTTGCCCATCATTCATTCTGTGTTTTTGTGTGACTGTATCTTTGTATAAGACACTTAATTCTTACCTGCTGACTCACTGCTCATCATATATGTGGCATTCATGTTTAAGCAGTCTCCCCATAGGCTGTGTGCAGCATAGCACAAGGACCAGTGTAATTACAAATAGCATTTTCATGCTTAGAGGTCCAAAGCCTGCAGCAGGTATTATAGGTGCGGGAACAATTTATATCTCCAAAACTAAACTCTGGTTGGACATTTAAGCAGCCCTGTCAGACTCACAACGGGCAGTCCAAGAAAAAAGGGGAAACAAAGGAAAAACCTATAAAATCCCTGAAAATTGTGCTGGCAAAGCTACTTAAAGCATAATATTGTGTCCCCTAATTTCCATACAACTAAAATCGAATTAAACGACCCATTTCATAACAAGTGCTTGTGCTCTACATATTAGGTTTTGGATGCTTCATATCTGAAGTCAGTTTAAAAGTAAAAATAAGCTTAAAGGAGTTCTGGGAAACTCGTGTCCCCCTCATTAATATCGAGATTCATGCAAAAATGGGCTCCAAAATCGAATTAGATCATCTACTCTATATGGAGCATTGGGAGCTGAAAGAAGCCTACAAAGTTTGCATCATGTTGGCATGTTGCTAACGTGTCTCTGTCTTAATGTGTCTGACGTGTTCACAGTGGCAGAGTCGTGAGCTCAGGCCTCGAGCATCAGTAGGGGCTAACCTCAAACAGCTAGCCTCGAGCAGAAACGAAGCGAAATCTACTGAGCTCTGGTTAGCTCTACTCTGTGTAGTTCCACACCCAAAGATTTTCACACTCATGTTACCACCTCGACTCACCCGAGACAGCAAGACTTGAGTTCGCGCAGCTAACTATGAAACCACCAGACTTGTTTAATGTCCTCTTTGAGCGTGCGTTAAGATCATGTGGCAGGGTCACGTGTAACTTACAGAGTTGCAGGCCCCGGCGCGCTCCACCTTGGTGAGTCCACACACGGCAGTTTTGAAGACGTTCATCTTCTCCACCAAGGTGGTGAGAGCCGTCTCTGTGGCCTCGCCCACCTTCTCATAAACCCCTTTGGCCTGCAAGAGAGCAGAAGTTCAAAACATGCAGACAAACTCTTGGAAAGTATTTTAAGCATTTGAGGAACGTTTGAGATTCGGTATGCCCACGTTTGTCACAACTATTAAATGTCTAATATTTCTGGATAACTATTTTAAAGGAGAAACTGCTTTGGAAAGTCATTTGTGCCTAAATGGGGTCGAAATTGCACAAGAATGACTGGACAGACGTGCTAAGAGGATTTCTGCAAGTCATTCGCAGCAAGTGGTTTGCCCCGGCCAGCAGCTGAGATGAAGCAGTAACGGCACATCGCACATCATTTGTTTGTGCGACTGGCCGTGGACGAGAATAAAACACCTCGCTCCCCTCCAGCAGTGGGCTCCCCTGCACTTCTCTCTGTCTCCTGGTTCAGCTCACTCAGATTCTTTATTCAAAAATGTGCAAAATTAGTGGTTAAACAGCCATTTATGAGAACAGAAGCAGTGTGTCTGTGGAGGATACATCGGAGTCTAGAAGTGCTGCATCCCTGGCCTCTCTCCTCAGCATGGTTACCGTGATACCATGGTGATAACAAATAGGTGAGAAAAGCAATCCAAACCAGAGAAAAAGATCATACATCAGAGTAAAATTAGCTCAGACGAAGAAAAGAAGTGCATTTGTATTTAAGTGCTACAATTTATGGAATCGCAAAAAATATAACTGCCGTGAATGTATGTAGGAAGTTACATGATGCTGGATGTGCTACAGATCTGTTTGGAACAGAAACTTTAAAATGTTTGTGTGGTAATGACCTCATTATAGTCCAGTGACGAATCATTGCACATAGAGCACACAGTGGCCAACTCCAAAAGTCCATCATAGTCTCCGCACTGGACGGGCTTGTTTTCTTTAAGTCTGAAAGGAAAACATCACATATGCACACAAATCATCACACAAAACACGTCACAGCTGCCTTTACTGCACACACAGCAGCCTCACGAATACCTATGAATGAGGCTCACATTCAGTCGTTTCGCATTCCACAGCTGACTGGAGAAATAGTGTTGTGCAATAGTAAATAGTGTATTTGGGTTTGTGTATGCTTGTGTGTGCTCTTGACAAGCGCTGCTGATTGCATGACAACCATGGATCTCTTCCCAGTAGAGACTGCAACCGTTGCTAGCGAAGCTCCCACACAGTAACCCACACTCTGGTGTTATGAAATCGACAGGTCCCGGAGTCAGAGCGAAGAACTCGCCGAACAGTGAAAACAACTTCCATATACAATGAGCTTCAAAAGCCTTCTCCTGTCTAATGAATACCTGCGCTGAGAGGCCACCAGCCTGTCTTCCTCCACAAATTATTGCTCCAAGATAAAAAAAGAAAGAAATAAATTGACAGGAAGAGTTAAAAATAGCTGCACAAAAATCTTTTTGTCCAAGTTCACACCTGCAATCAAACAAGGAGCTTAATGGCAGTAAAGTGCAGCTGAGACTTATGGGTGCAGAATGTGCCGGTATAACCAGGAAGGCTTAATGACAAACATTTTTCATGTAACGAGTTATGAAAGTGGACAGAAAACCAAGTAATACATCTAAACTGTTACTCACATTTGTCCCTCAGGGGCATACGTAGAACCAGTTATGGAGAACTCATGCAGGGTGCAGCTGGAGTCGTCCACCTTGTCTGCAATGAACATCTGGAGAAGTCAAACACACACAGAGGCGGGACGGTTACTGAGAGCTGCGGCTGGTGCTTGTGCTTTCCACTGCTGTTAAAAGGCAAGGATGGGTCCAGTGAGGGAATTTGTTATTTATTATTTTCAGTAGTTAAATAGAAGACTGAAATCCACTCCAATGATTCTGTAATGAAAAAAAAAAGAAAAATCTGGTTCCCACAAGGCTCTAAAACAAGTGAAATACAACCTCAGGCGAACAATGAAACAGGACATGACATCGTGTCAATATTTATCAAAAAGTCAGAATCTAGAGGCAGGCTGTGACTCATTGGTTTAAAGAGCCACTTTTAGCAGCAATAACCTGAAAAAAGTTTCAGCCTTTTATCCTGTTGTGGAGGAATCTGAGCCCACTCTTCTTTATAGTGTTGCTTCACTTCATTAAGCTTTGCAGGCATTTTTATGCACAGCTCTCGTAAAGCCACACCAGGTTCAGTTCTGGACTTTGGGCCGTTGCAGCACATCGATTCTTTTTGGTCTGTTGTAGATTTTCTGCTGCGCTTGGGATCATCGTCCCATTTCATGACCAATTTGGGCCAAGCTCTTTATTAATATTATCCTTTATTCATCCCGGTAGAAGGTTTTTGCAGTTTCTCTGAGCATTGCACAGTCTAACCTTGAGATGAATTTGCTGGGCAGTCCACTCACTGTGTTAACACACACCTGAATGCTCCAGACCAGCAAATTGACTGCTTTTACAGAGGTGCTCACACTTGCTGATGATCAGTTAACCAGGTACATTTCATTTCCAGCATCGAGCTACTACCTGGGGGTCTATCCCAGCTGTCACAGGGTGAGAGGCAGGGTACAACCTCTACAGGTCGGCAGTCTGTCACAGGGCTAACACAGAGAGACAGGCAAACATTCACGCTCACATCCACCCTGGCCCGGGCCTCTCTGTGTGGAGTTTGCATGTTCTCCCCGTGTCTGCGTGGGTTTTCTCTGGATACTCCAGTTTCCTCCCACAGGTCAAAGACTTGCAGTTAGTGGGATTAGGTTAACTGGTGATTCTAAGTTGCCCAGAGGTGTGAATGTGAAACAACTGTGAAAATTTTAATAGTGTATAATTAGCAGGAATAGTGAGAACAATGCCAGTGAAGTGGCTCAGTAATGCCATTTATAGGTATTACTTTAGAGTAAAAATAGGCCATAATTAGCCTCCAGTCCTGTTTTTCTCCTCTCAGCCCCAACCAGTCACGGCAGGTGGCTGCCCCTCCCCGAGTCTGGTTCTGCTGGAGGTTTCTTCCTGTTAAGAGGGAGTTTTTCCTTCCCACTGTCGCCAAGTGCTTGCTCATAGGAGTTTGTTGTTTATTGTCGGGGTTTTCTCACATATATTGTAGGGTCTTTACCTTACAATATAATGCACCTTGAAGTGACTTGTTGAGTTTGGCTCTAAATGAATAAAACAGAATTGAACTGAATTATGAAGTTGGCTGTAAAGCACCGTGAAAAATAAATACTGGGTGTATTTATTATTGGTAGAAAATATTTAGGGCTAGAAACATCTTAAAATTTTTAGCATTTCTACACATGGAAGCAACATGGAAGTTGGAGCGCTCACATTTTTGATGCGAGGCTTCACCAGTCAGAGTGCAAAACATGCTACAGTGAAACGATGGAAAAATAAAAAAGTCAGTCAGTGAAAGTAGGAGAAAGCTGAATTCTCACAGCTCTAGGAGGATTTGTTTTGTTGACTGCTTTGTTGGCAAATCTTCAGCCTGAATTTCCCCCAGGAAGCGTGGTTCATGATGCACTGTTAATACCAATACATCAATAAAACAAGACGGGTCTGCAGGGGGCAGCAGTTTTCCACACCATCGTTCATATTCCAGTGGCTCTCTATGCATCTACGCCCGTCATTTGAATAGCACACATACATTTACAACAGGAGAACATTAACATTGACCTTAATTCATTTATCAATATTTAAAATATTTAAAACTTGACAGTTCGGCTTTCTGTAAACATACACACGTGGAAAACACACCTAGCTTTACTCAGTTTCTGAGAGAAGAGTTAATGAAGCAGTTTTAAACTTTCCTTCCCTCTCGACTCTCCTGTAAATGTGAGTGTCACTGACTTAAAAGCACAGATAAAAAGATGACTTCAGATGAGAGGCAGCTAAAACTACGGCTTTATGTTTAAGCTATTATTCTCTAACAACCCTCCATGACAACAGAGTAGCATATTTACTCTACTAATGGAGACTAGTCTGTAAAAGATGGACGTCCTGGTTCTGAAAGCTAAACCAATGCAAACTCACTTAAATCTTATTTTAATCTTCTGGCCAGCAGGGGAAACTCCTCTTTAAAAAGAAGTCTGGGAATGTGACTGGAAAAACAGTTTTAGGCTCTTGTTTGCCTTTGGACTCAGCCTTGGCTGTCAGCATTAAAAACATCCTTTTCATTGGACTTCTGCCTCCTGTGATCCGCATTTTAGACCCTTAAACTCTGCAGTGCACACAGTGGACTATGACACTATTATGACATAATAATAAAGGGAAAATAAAAGCAGGATACCCTTTACCCTCATCATGTGACTGACCGGTTGCTACACCATGCAGCGTCCCTCGGTTTCTCAGTCAGATCTATCAAGCAAATCATATGGCTGATGCTATCTAAGCAATAGTCACCACCTTGTGTGATAGTTCTGCCACCATCTGCAGGACCACATTTTGCCATGACGACACACACATCACCAAATCTTGTCTTGATCTTTGTTTAGCTCACATAACATTATAAGACCTTAAAATATCAAGGGCTGTAATTTCTACTATAATCTTCTAAAAACATCTTTATAATCGTAATATGGTGCCATTTCTACCTTGAGAGCTCACAGAGAGCTCAGGAGAGCCCACCAGCATTTGACCCTCCCCATTCATATATAAAAAGCTTCAACTGGTGAAATATGAGGCGGCTGTTAATCTGAAGTGGTTTTGAACAGGTTTTCATCAAGAACAGGAATCAGTTTGGATCAGGCAAGAAGAAGGAGCCACATGAGGCTGCTGCAGACTTCACTACAGTGTTCTGCATGGTAACCAGCTCCTTTTGCTCTGCACAGCTTCACTATTTGTTTGGCTGCACTGTAACAAGAGCCAACAATTGTATTACTGATAATACTGCTGTGCCCTGTTACAAGAGCTAAAACCGTGGGCTTGATACAACACTGATGTTTAAACAGGATCCTATTTTTTTTTTTTACCCTGTTATTCCAAGGTTTTCCATTTCATTATAGGACGTAATGCCCTTTAAACAGCTCTGACCTTCTGTTCATTTCTTAATATCACAAAGGTCAGGCATCATACTTTGTGTTCCATTATTCAGTAATAAATCAACAATGACTGTGAGGGCGCACAATGACTTTCACAAAGCAGAGCCGAGGAATAAAATGAAGTTTTTCTTTCAGTCACGGTCAGTTTTCCACAGTATCTGATTTGCTGTGGTCTCCAAGGAAACAGGGGACAGTATGATTTCTTCTGAGCTTGTGTGGGGATGAATGGCGAGTAACCCTATTCATATGCATGCTGCACTTGTCTTTAGTGTGTGTTGTGTGTGTCGTGTGTCGGGAAAAGGGAGTTACGGCATCAGGATGCAGAGGGGATTCCCTGGAAATCCTGCTGATACGGGGATGCCCCTGAGGCCAAGGAGACACATGGTATTATCATGACCACTGGCTGGAGACCAGTACAAGAACAAGCACAGATGGACACGCCTGAGCAAACCTCTCAGTATGAATAGCGACGCACATAAACCATAAAAACCGAGTAAGGCCGTCTCAGTGGCCCGACAATACAACTGCCGTGAAGAGGGCCAAGTTAAATAACCACGAAGAGGTCTATCACCAGGAAACACCACGGTGGGGGAAAAAAAAAGCTGCAAGGCGGAAGCTTGATTTGTCTTTGTGAGAATGCAAATGTGTACGCTCCTTATCTCACACCAGAGAGCTGAGAGCAGCAAGCCCAGGGAGCATAGGTGGAAACAGAAGGTCAATATTTACCAGCATCTGCCTGCCTCGCTCTTTTTCTGCCTGAGAGGGTTTCAGGGTTGTGGTGAGATCACTCCTCCGTGTCCCTCTTGCCAGAGGGAACTCCCTGCAGCTACGCATTAATCACGCAGACACTCCACGTCGGCTTGTGGAGAGAGCAGGGGTGGGCATTCGTATGGCAAGAGCAGAGGCTGCTCTGAAGCCATTTTGAAGCAGGAAGGAATCCGCAGAGACACATTATATAGCAGTTAATGCATCTGTTCTACTTGCATTTCCTGTCTATAGTAAGGCATGCCATTTGTGATATTTATAGACTTGCATTTTTTTTTTTTGAGCACGTCTTATTGATTGATAACATCTCCAGCCAAGCTTTCCTGTGCTTGGCTTCTGACTTGGAGCCATTAGCAAAAGGCTGAAGAGAGATAAAGGAGTCGGAGCAGACGGGGCATCACCTACAGAAACACTGCTGGTTCACGAGGAAAACGTGCACTAGCATTAGCAAATAAGCACTTTTTTTTTTGGAGATCAGTACTGGTTATTAATTCTTGTACCTTCTTGATCAATTTGATCGAATGAATAGCAATCAATTTCCTCAGCAAACAAACAAACTGCCAACAGTATCCTGTGATAGCAACCCTTGTCTAAACATGGCTTCGGTGCTGCCCTGCTCGTACTCTGCAGTAACTATAGTCTTTATTTGAGGTGAGATGGAGATGGAGGATGTAAGGACAAGAGGTGTTAACTGAGATTAAGGGTGTGCATGTGTGCAGAGATCTTACCAGGAGCCAAGACAAACAGCAGCACTGGCATTTACTCTGTGCTTAGAGCAAAGCCAGTTAGCAAGCAGCACGCACACACATTTGCTAACAGACAAAGGAAGGGGTGAGGCTATGCACCATAGAAATAACTTAGTGGATAAGATCTTTCAGTGTTTATCATGTATATATACACACACACACACACACACACAGAAAGCTACAGAAAGGTTCAGGACATGGCTCAATGCATTGTGTTTGTTCAGGTGACATTTTGGAAAGCTTCACTGCGCATGTGTGAGCTAACAGACGGGAGTGCTCCGGGTGCTCCGGGGTCATGCCAGCCTGTACTACTCTGCCAGCTGCTATCTCAAACCTGCCAAATGGAAGTAAACGTTACGACAGCACAGGGATTTTCCAACATTCTTTAAGTTCCAAAAAGAAGAAACACAGAGGAAAAAAAACCTGAGTGAATTACAGAGACTGGCAGTGACGCTCCGGTGTAGCATTCACCTCCATAACGTGTTCGAGAGGGAAATTCCAGGAGCTTTATCAGATGTGCCAATCACTTGATAGGATATGGAAATTAAATACTCTACCTTGCGCTCTCAAGGAATTTGGCTGAATTTAAGAAATTTCAGTCAGAGCCAATATCGTCAAAAGAGGATTTTCATTTCTGTCTGCAGTCATTTAAAGCTGGAGGGATGTCTCGGGTCTCAGACCTGCCAAATTTACTTGGTGCAAACCTGGGAAGCCTGAGGCAGAGGGATCAGGAGCAAGACCTCCACACAGATTCTACAGATTACAGTGGCTTGCAAAAGTATTCATACCCTTTGAACTTTTTCACATGCTGTAGAAGCCCCTGTATGCACAGACACTTACTCTGCAGACAGACATCTGGTTGGTGGTGAGGGTGCCCGTCTTGTCGGAGCAGATAACGGAGGTGCAGCCCAAGGTCTCCACAGAGGGCAAACTTCGGACGATTGCGTTCTTCTTGGCCATGCGACGTGTGCCGAGGGCCAAGCATGTAGTGATGACGGCCGGCAGGCCCTCGGGGATGGCGGCCACCGCCAAGGCCACGGCAATTTTAAAGTAGTAGATGGCCCCTCGGACCCAGGAGCCTCCATGGACCGGATCTCCGAAGTGGCCGATGTTGATGACCCACACAGCCACACAGATCAGGGAGATGACCTTTGAGAGCTGCTGGCCAAATTCATCCAGCTTCTGCTGCAGTGGAGTCTTTTCTTGCTCTGTAGATGCCATTTGATTGCGGATCTTGCCGATCTCTGTAGAGACACCTGTAGCAACTACGACACCTATGGCACGGCCTGCAGCAATGTTGGTGCCCTGAGAAAAGGACAGAGAAATAAGTGCAGGGAACAAAGCAGAAGAATGCTTTCAGCAAGGAAAAACTTTATTTTATCTCTGTGACCAATCATTAATTAAAAAAACTCAAAGAGTAATGTGACCAATTACTATGACTACCACTGGGTAGTCATAGTAATTTGGCCACAAGAGAAAGGAAATCTGCAGCAAGTGAATTAAACTATGTGATCAAATCTAAAGACTTTTTTGCACTGTCTACAATAACATGAATTTCTGATTTAAAGGCAGAAGACTGGGAGCTGTAGGAGGGGTTCTTACAGAAAACAACATGTTCTTTTTGTCCTGGTTGACAGCTCTGGGGTCGGGAACAGGGTCGGTGTGTTTGATGACAGAGACAGACTCTCCTGAAGAAAACAAATCAAGATCATCGGAAAGATTAGATCTGGAAGTGTAACGGGTGATTATCAGACTATGTTTCAAAGCAAACACAGTTAGAAGATACAATTGTAGATTGCCTGTAAATCTGGGTGTCTAAGCTTCATAGACAGAAGTTGTAAGGAAGAAATGCAGCCAATTATTTGAAAGCCATGAAAAAGGGTCCTTTAGAGTCTGGTGAGATATAAGAAATACCTGTGAGAATAGACTGATCCACCCGCAGGGTGGTGGACTTTATTGAGGTCACTCTGATGTCAGCAGGCACCTTGTCACCAACTGAAAGAAAAAATTTTAAAGAGAAAGTGAAAAAATTTTAAAAATAAACTGCTATTAGTATTTTGTGCCATGATGACAATGGCAATCCAAGTATGTTGATAATCAATCGGGGAGGTAACAAAATAGAAATACTCCAATTCTGTACTAAAGTACCTTAACTTGTGCATCATTTACTGTACTACAGTCAGAGGTTAAAGTGGGCTGGAAGCATTGAGAACAGCATTTTTGGTGCAGATGTCCATTAAGTTGTGGTTGCAATACTTTTACAGAATAGGAGTGAACATTTTTTAAATGCAACATTTGTAATGGCTCAAACAAACACAAACTGCCTCTGTGGACAGACAAGAATGTGGGACAACTTCACTCAGATGGAGAAAGTTATAAGAAAGGCAGGACAGGAGAGGAAGAGGAGGGATTATTTTGAGTGTAAAGACTGCTCAGTGACAGGCTGGAAATTGAGAGCTGTCGTCATCCATTGTAGAGTTTTTTGAGCAGGTATTGGTTCTGTGCACGATGTCTTGCTGAATTATATTTTTGTGAAACATCTTGTAAAAATAATACAAGTATGCAATTTTTTTGTTATTCAAAGGCTGCATCTGCTGACATCTTATTAAATTCAGTTAGTCAAAAACCACAAAGAGCAGCAGTACAACACAGCTCATCACAACCCGAACACGACGACTGCCGGCGCTCACAGCAGAGATGCTTGAGACTTATTTCTGTAGCTGTGTCGCCCGTGCTGCACCACTACAGCTGATCTCAGGCTTCTCCGTGCTGCCAAATCTCACTACAACCCCTGATTATACTCATGTTTCTGTTTGGATGTGGAGACAAAGTCGCACATTTACAATGTGGGCAACAGAGTTTTTTAAATGCAGTTTGTTTCTCTCTGCTAGTCTTCTACATAACGTTGAGGCTGAGCACATTCAGTAGAATTAAAGTTGAAATAAAGTTCATAATCTTTAAAAATATTATTTGAACAATAATGTTCAGTTAGCTTCACATAAAATGACTGGTAGAAGTTTCCTCCAAAGTATTTTTTACACAGGTATGAGTACCTGTACTTCTACTTAAGTAATGAATGTCTGCTGATAATTTACAGGTATGAGGTAAACAACAAAGTTCAGCTACAGGTGTCAAATATTCACATCCGTCAACAATCTCGCAGCAGCCACTCAGTGGTTACAGATCATTGAAGTTGAGGCTTATTTTAAATGTCGATCAGGTCAATGATCATTTCTCTTGATCTGCTCGTGGCACTGAGAGAAAAGGAAGGAAGTCACTTTAGTACGAACACTATGAATATGCTCCATGCAAATTCTCATCCCGGTCCCATCACAACAGGAAGGCTCAACGGATCGCCAAAACAGTTAAACCTCATCCTCAGAGTACCATGAATTTATGTAGTATTAATTACTGCGCATAAAAAAATACTCACAAAAGGTCAGTAAAGAGACAGTAAGTAGGTAGTTTTGCTCTGCGCAAAAGTCTGCTCATGTCTGTAAGCGTTTTGCAGATGAACACTCAGTTACGGCTCTATTTAACGTTCGTGCTCCAACAATAAATCCTTGAGCAAAGAAACACTGGCGGGTTTAGTCCAGGCTCAGGCTGCAGCCGCAGGTAAACAACAGCTCGATACAACCTTGATGGAGTCACGTTGCCGTTTTAAAATGATTGATTATTTCCCTTCTTATACGCTCCCTCTTCTCTCACTACACCTCTCTCTGCTGCTCTGATACACCACTTCCTCAAACACAAACTACACATGAACCCTGCATTAAATGTATCGTCTCCAATGGTCTTACAGTCGGCTTATTAAGCCTGCTTATTAAACTCATAATTCAAAGCCAGAGCATTACAGTATAAGTATCTAATGCCCCAAAACAAAATGGTTATTACTTCCTCTGTGTCAGAGCCTGACAATGAACATTTAATGGAAATATTTTCATAATAAGAGGACCGAGCAGCCTTTGTGATTAATGGATCGTTTGATGCAGTCAGTGACAATGATCTCAGAGCAGAAGAGTGGGAAATTGCTCCACATACTCCGGGCAGATGTAATGTTCTTTAGTCGTTTCTTTCCACCATGACAGAGATGGAGAAAGACCTGCTCATTACTTTGTGTAATAAGTGACTCATTAATGCCAGCTCGGTGCCCTCGGCTATCAGCGCTTCTCTGCATTAATGGCAACAAAAGAGAGGACTCCCGGTCAAAATGAACATGGTTGGGCATCTTGTTGAATCTCTGCTTTTACACTGATGGGGCAGTGCCTCTGCTGTACGAGCACGCGTAGCTGTGAGAAGTTGTCATAGTGGTGTCACTGCGATACGATCCTGAAGCTTTATTTCCATCATCTCCTCGTGACGTTTGCTCAGCGTTCCGACACTTGAGGCGAAAGTCTTTGTCTTGACAGGACAGATATATTCCCTCCATCTCCGACGTGGCTGAGAGAACTCGAGTGGGAGTGGCGGAGGGGGAGAGAAGTGCGCGTTGTTGTGTTTGTGTGGGAGATGGCTGGGGGGGGCTACAGGTTCAGTGTAGCAGGACTGGCCGAGGGCAGAAAAAGAGAGGCTTTTCAAACGCCTGCCCACGGACTCCTGCTCCCCTTCTTGCCACAGCCTCCCACAGAGACGCTCCATGTGCTGGAAGTGAAATGTAAAATCTAATACAGCTAGGCTGAAAACAGACGAGCAGACTTTTATATACTATAAAAATCTGAAATTTGTCTGGCTTTTATTGTTAGCATTCTTACAAATCTAATAAATTCACTAATAAATCTGAATCGCGCACATCTGAGGCTGTGATCACATTCTTGTGTAACACACTGGAGACCGGATCTTCCTTCACATGCAGGATAAGCATGACTTGCTGCTGGGAATGGCTCACTGCAGGTTTCCCCTCTCTTCAGGTTCTATAAACCCTGGGAGTTCCTGACAACCTGACCGCAGCACTCACTTCATTTAAAAAGTAAAAAAACAAAGAGCCAAAATGAGGAAAGTTCCAGTGGAGGTGCAAATCACAACTGTGCTGTAACCGTCGCTGGCACCGCCAGCGGGGAGCAAGAGGGCAGGCGAGCACCAGCGGTGGAAACCCGAGTAAATTTATTTATGCTCTTTTCTCTCCTCAAAGGCACTCGCGGTCTGCAGCGTCTTTTTCCAATACCTCCATGCAGTTTATTTCACCCCCTCGCATAGTGTTACCATGGAACAACCACTGGCTAATCCAAAGTACAGGAAAACCTGAGAAAATCAATGGGGGGAAAGATATAATATCCCTGCATGATTTATTCACAGAGGTGCGCTTTAATATCCCCAACAAACAGCATTTCTACAGGGAGGAGTGTGCTGCTGCACCTACCTCAGCTGCGTACCCCTGTTTAAAACTGCTTAGCAACAACATTATGTCAGCGAAAACAGAGCACTAAATATATGAATATGCATGTTTCACAAAAGAAAAAGAAAAGAAAGATTCCCAGTTCAAATATATTTTACCTATAAACCTATAAACCACCTCTGGGTTCAGATCAGGCCACTGTGCTACTATGTTACTGATACTTTGAGGAAATCTCTTTCTGCCTGTGTCTGTCTGTCCATCCGTCCTTCGCCCAGCTCAACAACTGTTTACCTGAGTCACTGACGTAGTTCGGGGGACATCTGTAAATTGTAGCTGTAACAAAATAGCTTGGGTTACACTCACAGGCTCCACACTGGCTATACAAATAAAAAGGCGTGTAAACTGAGCTTACTGTAGGAGCCTTCACTCACCTCAAAGTCTAGAATTCAACAAGTGGATTTTACTTTATTTAACTAGTTTGCCGGGGACACGGCTCGCTCATCGAGAGACGTGAAGGAACTACGTTCCTGTTCACTTTATTTTGCCCGTTACCAAAAGGTCACCCTAAAAATAGTATATATAAACAAAGAACATGAAAAAGTACTCAGTGTCAGTGCAAGCCTCCCCATTATAACACAATGGGAGCTGCTGACACTCAGCAATAATATCACAGCCTTTATTCAAACAACAGATGGAAGTCACATCTCTCCCTGCTTTGCACTGTCATCAACAGGTGTCGTTTAAACCTCGAGCTCTTGTGAACCCGAGCGCCGTGGAGATGAGTGGAATTGAGCGGGGAGCGTTGTCATGGCGACACTGTTGGTGTTGACAGTGACGGCGATGTTTGTGGCGTAAAGGCAGGAGCTGAGCGGAGTCCTTGCGGTCCTCGCTACCTGTGTGGGCTTGCCTGCGTCTGGCTGTGTGTGTGAGATCGAGAGCGC